>CM030901.1:5414904-5434636 GCA_018136845.1 Heterotis niloticus
TTCCTGAATGTGGGACAGGGAGTCTAAAACGCGTTTCGTCGAAAATCAGTGTTTGCGCGCTTAAATGCATTGTTACCCAGGTGGATAATAACGGGGCTGTAGTTATAAATGATATTTCAAAATGGAGGCACATTTCAGCTGCACCTCAACTCTGTCCCCTGTCCCCGCTATTGAGTAAACCCGTCTGTTCCACACCCATTTCTGGAATTTATTGTTGTTGGTTGGCTGCTGTGTCTTATCTCCCCCCCTCTGCCACTCCCCGATATATATCTTTTTTCCCCCTCATACCTGTTCCTATTTATTTATTACTATTTATTTATTTTCCTTTTCCCGATTATAGTACTTATTTAACTATCCTGCACCTTACTTATTTATACTTTTACATATTTATGTCCATATTTATATTACTGAGGATGCCCGGAAACAACACTTTTCATGGTGACAACACTGCTATGCTGTGTTGTTCACCCATGACAAATAAACCTTGACCTTGGATGCGTTTGTGAGGAAGAGCACTGCTGAGATTTCTGAATTATTATCATTACTGCTGAGTTGTTATTTGTATGGAATGGGGAAAAAAGTTTTAAAAAAAATTAAAATAAAATAGTAAATGCAAAGCACATTAGGATGAATTTATTTAGTTTACTTGTTATTACAATTTGGGTGACACAAGTAGCACTGCTGCTTCGTAGCACCTGGGCTGTTCTGGTTTGGGTTTCTATCCATCTTAGGCTGTGTGGAGTTTGCATGTTCTGCCTGTGTCTGTGTGTGTTTCACAGTCCAAACACAGGTGTTTCAGGTGAATTGGGCACTATAAGTTGCCTCCAGTGTGTGAATCTGTGCGTGACAGTGCAAAGTGTCCAGGATGCACCTACTTTTCACCAATTATATCACCTATAATATACATATTATAGATTATTTGTTATACACTTTATTTTGTGGTAATGCTCTCTCTCTACAGTTAAACATTTGAATTGACTTTCCACTTACAACATGGACACCTACCACTAAGATGCCTTTACATAGCGTCCCACGTTACAGTATTCAGTCCCACGACACCCCCATCAAAACCTGTGAAACAGTCAGACTAATATGACTGACAACGCAGACACGTATATGATACGAGCGAGGTTGTGAGGGTGATGGTGTCCGCCTGTTGGTTTGAGATGTCAAAAAGAAAATATAATGAAGAAATTATTATTTCTCTCACTTTTTCTCTTGCCCAACATTGTGGCAATAACTCTCTTTTTGAGTCCCAGTTTGGTACCAGTTTTTTTATTTGGTCCCTAAAGTTTAAGATTCTGACTTGGGCAATGCCAATCGAAAGCCTCCTAAGTAGTATTTAAATTTTATTGCTCTGTATATCAGTCCTGCTGAGATATGCAGTACATTTGTCATATTCTTTATCTGTATTTCAGATGCACTAGAAGTTGATGAGGAACACCTCGTGTCACAGGGAAAGTGCCTTGAGGGTGGGGAATGAATTGATCTTTGTCATGTTAAAAAACCCTTGCACCGGGTTACTATTAAGATGGACATCCCTGGACACCATGCTTCCGGCAATTAATTATTTTAATTATCTGCATTTTTGTATGACACAAATTTTACTTCTCAAAATGAACTTTGATAAATTATGAATCTTTAAGAGAAAGTACAGAAACTTTGTGATAAAACATGTACATTCCTTGTAAAAAGTATTAGCCCCACTGGACTGTTTCACATTGTCATGAGTTGTAGAGCAGCAGGAGACTACAATACATTTAATTTGTACTTTTTACCACTCCTCACCACAAAATACTCCATAATGTCAAAGTGAAAAAAATGTGTGCATATGAGGCTGCCTGACTATGGACTGGCATCCTATTTAGGATGTATCCTCATATCCTAGCGCCCAGGGATTTTGGGATAGGCTCCGTCCCATCACAGTCTTGGCAAATGGTTAATGAAGTGAGCAGGAGTATGCATTTCCACAGCATTTTATTTTATTTATGCATTTCCACAGTGTTTTATATATTTCAGTGTGTTTTTTTCAGACATGCAAAATTTAAACGCATTTTCAGAAGTTATAACATTTACCAGTGCTAAATTTCTTATTACAGAAAAACAAAAGGCAAAAATACATACAATTATCAATCCGGTTCAAAAAAGCCAGCCAATGTCAATGCAATTTCAGCACTGGTAGTGGCTGCAAAGCTAAACTCAATTTTGCTGAAAGCCTGCATCTCAGTAAAAATTTATCCAGTGCTCCAACAATATTTGATTTGTATGACAGCTTGCAGAAACTGCACACTGTTTTAGGAACAATGGATCTTGTCAGTAGGACTTGACACAAATGGGAAACATCGATGCTTTATACCTACAAATGTACTCATTTCACTTCTGTCTATAATGTAAGCTTCTGTGGCATTAAAGATGATTTCTCTGTTCATTGCTTTGCCCTACTGCATATGATGCCATTTAAATTAAAATGGCATTTTAAACTGGCATTTTCCTGCTTTTGCATCTTGAAAGTTTCTTCCAAGCTTTTCAAGGCTTGTTCATTGGTTATTATTTTCCACAACCAAGGTATATTTGCAGGCTCTGCAGCAAACTCTTCGGCAAACTGCTGGTTAAATTTGGCAAGCACATACTTCCAGTAGTCTGAGGCTTCAATGCTCGTGTCAGGCTGGATTTGCCAGTCAGGATAAAATTTCCGATAATCCTTGTACGGATGAAAATTTCCCTCAGTTTTGCTGTTCCTAAACCTCTTTTCACTTGCAACCGAAGATGAGCAGATATCAGTCACTAGTATGTGAGTATAATAATCTCTGTACCTCCCAATGCCTTGAGGTCGGTGGACTGAAGCAAAGTGTTCTGCATGATTCTTCCCTCCTGCTTCACAAGGAGTGCTACAGAATGGACACTGCTTCCCACAGCCAAACACTCTTCTGAACAGCTCATCCTGGGGCTTGAAAGGCAAACCTTTCAACATTGTTTCCACATCACTTTGAGATGGAAGCTGAGATCTCAGAGTTTTTTCCATTTCTCGTATGATTTTCAAGAGCCACTTGGAAAACTGCACAGGATCAGCAGAGTTTAAGGACATGACTTTATTCAGAGAATCTTTGGGAATGACTGCATCCGTATCCAGATTAGTGCAGATGTTCTCAATAAACTGGCCAATTTTCTCACTCTTCTCACCATCTCCAGTGGGAGTGTTCTGTGCTTTGACAATGGCCTCTTTCATCTTCCTGATGATTTCTTTCTGACGAGTTTCTATCAAGTTGGGAAGCCTTTCAGCATCTTCTGAGAAGTGGTCAACAATTTTCTTGAATATACAGTCTTTAGCAAAGCGTTCATAGCACTGAATGTACTTCATGTAGTTCTGAAAGTTTCCATCACAAAGGAGTTGTTTCAACACAGAGAACTGGAAAAAGGAGCGAGTACTGAAATCCATCGAATTTCTCCCTGTTAACATTTCATCCGCGATATCTGGTCCCAGCAATTTTTGCACATATTCCTTGGCAGCAGGTGCAAGACATAAATTGGCAAATTCTTCAGCCTTCTTCTGACACTGGTCTCTTTCATAGAAGAGGTCCTTGAAGTCAGCAAAGTACTGGTCTTTGAATTGCTCCAGGCACCGTCTAGGGTCATTCATTTGGATAAAATCTTCATGCATTTGCTGAAATTTTCTTGCTGCATGACCACAAATGTGTAGTTTTAAAGACACCTCAAATTCAATGCTTGTTTCCAGATTTGAGTGATTTCCCAGACTCTTGTCTATCAGGTGAAGCAGGTCTATGATATATGTGTTGTGATAATTTGCTTTTGTTCGCACTTTTTCAGCAATAAACTCATGGCTTTGCTCTATGATCTCATCTGCCATTTGCTGTGTCTCCCTCCTTTGCTCATCTCCAAAGGCTTTATTCCAAATCTTTTTGTACATTTTTTTTGCTGTAGATTGCACTTTAAAAGGTTCTTTTCCACATTCACACAAATTGGAAACACTGGTTAATATTTCATGAACAGAACTCCCCTCTCTTCCCAAGTTGGCCCTTAACTGGTTGTAGATGTCTCGGACGACATTCCGCTTCTCTAGTCCTGTGAAAGAAAGCTCTGTCACAGTCTCATCCCACATTTGTCCAAATTCAGTTTCCAGATGCTGGTCTGATATTCCAGATTTCACTTCCCTGCATCTCTCGATCAGCTTCAGTACTTTCTTTTCCAGCATGTCAGTGTATGTTTTCTTGATGGTGTCCAGCCTAATCATTCCCTTTTTGATTTTAAAAGCCGCCTCAATCCTACATATTATAGAGCTTTCCGTCTCCCTCCGGAGCGTCTTTGCACTGTTCAAAAAGTCCTCTTTATATTTTTCAACTAAGCATACATAGCTTTCCTGTCTCTTGTAGTATTCATTAACGTTGTTCAAAATTGTGTTTTCCTGTACATTCAACAGCTCTGTGGCCTCACATTTCAGGGCACTCAGTAAATCTTCAGTTTTATTAATTGACTGACAAGCACCCGTGCCAAAATTTGACACCTTTGTCTCAGCTCCTGTCAGCCATGTGTACATGTGTTTCCTGAAGGCCCATTCCCACTTGTTGAATTCTATACAAAGTCTGGAATAAGCATCAGCTACAAGGCTGTTGCGAAAGCTAAAGATGAAGTTTTCATACTTCACGGCCTTCCATAAACTCTGGGTCCATTCAAGGAACTCCATGAATGTGTGTGCTGGTCTTTGGCACTCCATGAATGACATGAGGAGGCTCTTCTTGAATTCATCCACAGTCTCACTGTAGCCTGCATTGACTGGTGCCATGGGAGGATTTCCGTGCCAGAGTCCTGGAATGTACCAGTTGTTCTTCTCTGGGTTGTACTCCATGATGTCTGTAAAGTTTTTGTGGCCCTTCTTTTCCATTTTGGCTGCTATTTCTGTCATTTCATTAAGCTGCTCCAATAAAAGTTTCCTATCCCTTAGATTTTTGTCATGTGCTGAAACATCTGGCACATTCTGATGAACAAACTGACAGCAGGGCTTTCTCCCCACCTCTTTCATACGCAGGAAGGCGTGGACCACAATCTGCAGAATATCCTTCATTTCTGTCGAGTTTTCCATAGCAATGTTGATAACTGTGACGTCGCTCAGGCCTACCACTAAAGTAGCCAGTTCATTATCGTGTTCGTAGGTTTCATCTAGGTGGGCCAACTCAGGTGACTTTAAACCTTCTGTGTCAATGATCATGATGTAGTCACATCTAAGCTGCTCTCTTAAATCCTCTTTGACTTTGATGAGCAGCATGAAAGCACCTCTTGTGCACCGTCCACTGCTAACAGCAAACTGTACTCCAAACATGGTGTTGAGCAGAGTAGACTTTCCTGTACTCTGGACCCCCAGCACAGTGATCACCCGGATCCTACTTTTGCATTCTGTTAGTTTGTGAAGCTCCTCTAACACAGCTGAAATCCAATTCAGAGGGATGTTAGAGGCATCACCATCTACCAGCTCTAACGGAAAACCATCCTGCAGCAACCTGGCACACAGCTGGGGCAAAAGATCCATCTGCTTTCTAGCAGGACAGTCTTTAGGTAATGAACTGGCTGATTCATAGAGCTGTCCCATCTCTCGCAAGAAATGTTCAACTCCTAATGAGCTATTAGATATTTTCTTATCCAAGTGAGAAATTAGCTCTTTGTTTTCTGCTAAGTGACACCTTTCCTTGTACTCCTCTCGGAGAACTGACAAATTTTTCTGGGACATGTTATCTAAGATGATCCTCATCCATTTGAGGAAAAAGGAGCGCTCCTCTGTGGAAGCAGACATTGCTGAGATGAAACAAGACATGGTATCTGATATACCCAAAGTCCTCTGATTTTCTCTCAGCTTTTGCTTCTTACTAGATAACTCACTCTTATACATTTCAATATTTTTCTCAGCAGCATTTTTCAACCTGCACTCCTCCTTCTCCAACTTGGTCAGTTCTTTCCAGAGGTTTCCTTGCAAAGGCAGTTCTTTTTCCTTAAAATCTACAATGTCAGATATCTTTGTTGTTATTCCTTCTGCCAGTCGCTTACCATTCTGACATGGTTTGCAACTTTCATCTACCATGACTCCCAACTCGCATGCAATGGTGGATATCTCTGAAATGCTAGTTTTAAATGAGCTTTCCTTCAGGAAGTCACTGACAGCTAAACGTAGCTGCTTGACAAATTCCGCATCATTCATACGTTGACCCTTTAAGATGATGTTCCTCTGTGGAAGCTGCAGCCTGGAAACAGTGTCTTTGAATTTATTCATATTGAAGCCAGTGTGCTTTGCATTGCAAACAATGAACAACTGACCTTTATTGCACTGGGTGTCAAATATCTCCCAGTTGGTTTCAAAGTCATCACAAAACACAAACACAGCAGCAGATGCTTGACAAAGGAAAGCGAACTGAGTCAGAAATGAGTTGATGTCCCCACGGAGATTAGCTATTGCAACAGGCTCTGAAAAGGTATCAATATTCCGCTTCCCGCATGGTAGATACCAGCTAATTTCTACCAGCCCATCAGAAATCAACCTAGTGGCATCACCACATGGCATATTGTGGTGAATGAAAGTGTCATGGTACTGCTGAGGGTTGCTGAGAACTTGGTTCAAGATATGAGACTTTGATAAGCTGCTGTCACCAAGTCTGACAAACGATACCATGGCAAGTTTAGTAAGAATAATGCTGTCCTCAACAAACCCTTTTGGATCTTCAAGGGAATGGGGCCTGAACTTCTTCACAATGTCCCTCATCGCCCAGAGCATCAAAGTGCACTGCTGTGTGTCACAATTAGGGAGCAAAAGAGGCACAGAGAACTGGCACATGGACATCTTAAGAGCAATCTCCTGCTGCAGGAAACTGTCTGAGCAGAGAAAAAGAACAGTGATGACATCAAGGGGGTGGACATCATTCCTGTTACCTTCTACATCGTACATACTGTCAGTAACGGTGTCCATCTTCTGGACAGATGTGTCTTCCTCAGTGTTCCTAATGCCACTTCTTGCAGCGACATTCACCATCATGAGCTTTCGCAGAAAGTACCATGGCAAGGATTGCAGAGAATTGGTAGGTACATCAGCTATACTCTCGGCGCTGATTTCTAGCACAGCACTAAGTCTCAGTTTTTCCTCCAGATATTTGCCAAGTCCCAGGCAGTGTAGTAGCTGAGAAAGCCCAGTTTCTGTAATACCAAAGACAAATTACACCGTAAGAGATCACTTCTTATTCAATATGATCATCTTTAGCTAACAATAAGCTACGTACAGTGGAATAATTATTTTTTGGAGCTGGATTTAGGATAAGTTTCTAACTCAAGTACATTCCATCATGGAATTCAAATATGCAATATCCAAATCCAAAAGGGGCAGCTCTACCCCCCATGCAATCATGTGTTTGACTTAATCAAAATTACGCCCCAGTGAATACAGCATAAAGACTAGAAGTTAATCTAGTATGCATTGTTTTTTCTTTAATATTTCAGTTGTCTGCCCTGAATTCCCCAAATTTTCATTAAGTCAACTTACTGGTACACACACAAACTGAACTTCCACTGCTCCTGCTTCCACTCAGAAGCACTGTGACAATAGTGAAGGTGTACTTCACCCCTGGTTTAAGATCAGAAAACATGGCTGTGCTTCTGTTGGACTCCAGCATCTCTGATTTGGGCTGCTCTCCATCACAGCTGTACGAGATGCTGTACTGGTAAAGAACTCCTTCCATGTCCTCTGGTCTCTCCCAGCACAGTGTCACTGACCTTCTCTTCACCTCCTCCACCCTCAGGTTCATTGGTGGTAATGGTACTGAACAAAAGAAAAAGGCACACATCGTCCAAATGTGTTTTCTGTCAAATTTACAACTTTTAGCCATACTGTTACAACATCTGAACAAATTTAAAACTAAATAATAAAACAGTAATGATTCTGAACATAGCGGAGCCTACATGAGCATATTTATACTCACTTGTGAACACATGTGTTGAAATTTCATTACTCTTGGTACCATCATGTAGAACTGTGCTGACTGTGAAATTGTACTCCGCTCCTGGTTTTAGATCAAATAGAACAACCGAACTGATGTTTGATTCATGCGTTTCTGATTTAGGCTGCTCTCCATCACAACTGTACGAGATGTTGTAGTGATAACAAACTTCTTCCATGTCGTCTGGTCTGTCCCAGCACAGTGTCACTGAGGTAGTCTTCACTTCCCCTACATTCAAGTTCATTGGTGGAGCTGGCTCTACAGAAAAAGATGAAATTTCTGCTCTCATAATACATTTTTTTTAACGGAATGTCTAATTTTACAGCCTATTTTCCAGTAGTTCAACAAATTTTAAAGCCACATACTTCAGAACACACTGCCCGGCCAAAAAAAGTCACACACTCTAATATTTCTTTGTAGTGCATTTAGCGTCGATTATGGCACGCATTCGCTGTCGCAACATTTCGATAAGCTTACGCAATGTCACAACATTTATTTCTGTCCAGAGTTGCATTCATTTTTCTTGTATTGACAGGAGAGTCGGACCGCTGCGTAAAGTCTTCTCCAGCACAAAAGCCCAAAGATTCTCAATACGGTTAAGGTCTGGATTCTGTGGTGGCCAATCCATGTGTGAAAATGATGTTTCATGCTCCCTGAACCACTCTTTCACAATTTGAGCCAACCCGATGAATCCTGGCATTGTCATCTTGGAATATGCCCATGCCATCAGGGAAGAAAAAAACATTCTCATTCAGTATATTCAGGTAGTCAGCTCACCTCATTGTTTGGGCACACAACATTGCTGAACCTAGACCTGACCAACAGAAGCAACCCCAGATCATAACGCTAAGTTAAATCCAGGTGGTGACTTTTTTTTGGCTGGGCAGTGTATATTGCTGTAGTTCAACTATTTTTTTAAATGATGCTTACTTGTGCACATATATGTTGAAATTCCACTGCTCCTGCTTCCACTCAGAAGCACTGTGACAATAGTGAAGGTGTACTTCACCCCTGGATTAAGATCAGAAAGCATGGCTGTGCTTCTGTTGGACTTCAGCATCTCTGATTTGGGCTGCTCTCCATCACAGCTGTATGAGATGCTGTACTGGTAAAGAACTCCTTCCATGTCTTCTGGTCTCTCCCAGCACAGTGTCACTGACCTACTTGTCACCTCTTCCACATTCAGATTCACTGGTGGAGATGGCTCTGCAGTAAGAAAATTGAACATATAATTTACAGCTTCTTTCTTCCAAAGCAATGTAGCATACAGCTTAAAGCAAACAATGATGCATGCAAATGTAATGTTGATCTTCTACTTGGGACTCTTCTTCAAATAGAAGACTAAACCTATGAGTCAAACTGTACCAAGCAGAAATCAAACACAGACAAACAGAGCTGCGCATCCATGATAGCTGAATAATTTGCAGGAACCAAAGGTGATTATTTAGAAGTCAGGCAAAATACGCACAAGATTTCAATTTTTCCTGGAGCACAGCTGCGAATATGGTCCAAAAAGGAGCAATATCTATAATTTCCATATGACACAGTGCATATTTAAATCAGTCTGCAGCACTTCATATTTAATTTCTCACTTTTCTGAGCTTCTCAAAGAGATGGATTTTACTTTTTATGCCTTTTGTTAAAAACCAGTCAGACTTTAAAATACCTTTCTTTGCTTCAGGCACAGTTTCTTCAAGGTCATTATCTCTGCTGACCAGTGTTTTCTGGGCATCATGAAATCCCTATAATTTAAAACAAATTCATTGTTCACCTTTTTAATACCAAGTGAAGAGGGTTGTCCAGCACCGATAGGATTTACAGGCCTGTTTCTTCATCTGCAGTTTATGCTATATTTTTTAGTGAATTGTTAGTATGTTAAGCACAGAAGTAATGCTTGGCTAAAACTATAACGTTAACATACTTATAAATGTCTTGCATCCTCTCAAACTGTGAGTTAACACTAAGCAATAGGTTTGTTTCTTGTCATTTCATTATCGATCTAAGTTTATGGAGCAAAAGTTCATCATCTTGTAATTGATAAAGATACTAATATGCACAATTTGAACAAATGTCTGCAGTGTGATGCCTTACCTCTGTGTCGTCTTCATTATCAGAACTTTTCTCTGCACGTGAGACGGGTGCAGGTGTTTCACTGCATTTCCCCTTATTCTCTCTCTCAAATACAGAACCTGTTATGGGAAATTAAGTATTTCACAAGAACATTTTCAATGTGAATCTGAGACATTTTTTTTAGACATTTTCCAAAAATAAATGTAACTAAAATAAATTTAAAGCATTTTGCAATGCACCCTTACTCTACTGTATTCTACTATACTGGATACAGAGGAAAAGGAATAGTGTTGGTGGAGGACCAACAGAGAAGGTGTAAAATGTGGTAAGTGTAAGTGATGGTGGCTAAGTAGTGTAGCTTGGGTTGTGCAGATGACTTGTGCAGGTCATGTGTGTAAGTAATGAGGGGAGCAGTTCTGGGATGCCAGGACACGCGGTTGAGCCTTCCCAAGGTGTCATGGGCCTAACTCGATGGAACACCTGGGAAAGGAAGTTCCCACTTGACAACCCCAATGAAATACTGCACCATCTTTTTGTCACACTGTGTGTGTGTGTGCACAAGTAGTCTAACTTAGATAGCATGGCCTCTGTAGTCTAAGGAGATGGAAACCAGGATAATATAAGAATATAGCAATGTGTTAGATCCCCTTTGGAGCGTTAGTCCTTTATCGATAGAACATTGTGTTTATTGGCTCTTGTGTGACTCCTGTAACTTTCTAAATGCAAAATAATTTCAATTTCAGGCTTATAGAGAACCTTGAGAAAGTTCTCCCTCCTCTTGGTTGCTGCATAGCTGTCTGATGGGAAAAGGACCCTAATATTCTGCACCAAAACAAATTATACCAAAGCTAATTTTACAATTTATATCATTTATTAATGGCTGTTAATATTAATCTTATTTCATTGCAGCCCTACATAAGTATACTTATATTGAACTTTATATATATATATATGATTTTACCAGGATTATTTGTGTCAGATGTTTCATGTTGCAGTTGTGCTTTTTCTTTTTCTTGGTCCTCTGTGTTCCCAACATTCAAAATTCCTTCTTCGTTCACCACAGTGGGGTCAATGTCAGTCTCCTGCTGAGGTGAGAATAGCAAGAAAATTATGTCTTACACACTGATCTGACATCGTCATTTATTCAGAAAATACTTGATATCCGAAATGGATAATAAAAGTGCACTTGTAGCTTACGTGGTGTACAACATACATACAACTGAGAAATTAAAACAATTTCATAATAAAAAGGCTTTGACAGTGAAACATTTTCTGACACAAAGCAACACAAGAAATGAGATACAAAAACCAGGAGGATGGAAGTAGCATTTTGTTTAAGATGCAGAAGTCACATATGGTGATTGCTTAAATAAATGAAGATATTTAATAACTTATGTGATAGCTTTGTCTTTCAGTTTCAGTTCTAAATTTCCTTACCATGTTTTACAATCTTAAAGGCTGTAAAGACTGCAAAATTGTGAATGGCTGGCTATATAAATGGCCTGTACCTCATTATTATCTGTCGGTTTTTCTTTGAACTCTTCCACACACGTGGTTCTTTCAGATGGCGTGGACTCAACAGCTTCATGTTTTTCACTATCTGTCAGTGATGATAAGAACAAACACATTTAAGTCTACCGCATATGTCAGTTTCCCCTGCTATTAATAACTGCAGGTTACTCATCCACCCCATGTCAAAGTCCATGTCGAGTTAGGTTACCAGCTTTCCATTGGGCTAAAAAACTGTGTAATATTTGTTTTTTGGACAGTTTTACTAGAAATGCTCCTCTTTCTGAAGCAGACATGACATGGTAAAAAATGTGTACTTTCATATAGTTCTGATCGATTTGAGTTGATAGAAACAGTGTAAAGGGGAATATTCGCAACTGAGAGGGAAGTGAAGCCAAGGTGCAGCATGTAGTGTTGCATTAAATACTTGAGGGATGCCAGTACGACACCCACTCCCAGGTACAGTTGTACCAGCATGGAGGGATGTATTTAATCTGAATAGTTTCAGTATTCTTTAGATATTTGCACAATATAAGTTACTTTTTTAATATAAGTTTCAATTAAAACACAAAAAGTAGCAATTAAATATTACGTGAACTACACTACAAGTTTTATAAATATTATGAAATACAGTATTACATGTCGTGAAGAACAAATGCTGATTTTCCAAATCAGATTCTCAAATTCAGATTCTAAGAATCAATTCAGAAAATGACTTAGGTTAGTATATAGTATATAGTATATGAAAGTAGTATATGAAGCTATAGTATATGAAACAAATAAATGTATCTTAGCTAAGCAGGAAACGGCACATCTGTTTTCAAATGTCTCCTATTTACTGTACATAAAAAGAACAAACTACACATTTTAGTGAAGTATAAATCATAAAGTTAGGTACATAAAATCAAATAAAACACTCTTTTCATTACAAACAACAGGTTCACAGGTTTAGACAACCAAAGATTTTACCATTCAAATTGTTTGACGTTTTCTCCTGTAACTGCAATTTGCAGCCACACTGACTGCAGAATTTGTCTCGATTCCCACATGTTGAGCTACACCAAGGACAGTCCATCCTCCAGCTTTCAAGGAAAACTGAAAAACAGACATGTACAGTCTTACATTTCAGCATGAACTCAGTGATTCTAAGATGATGACCTTGGTATTCAAACCATAGCACATAAAGTACATGATTTTTTTTTTCACCGCATGGATTGTTTTATTCACTGAAATCCACCACTATTAGTTCTAGCTAACGTTGAAACATAGCCTTACAAAAACTCAATGTCTATAATAGCTACAAGCGTAAACAATCGAGTTCAGATAATTGTTGTTATTGCCCCAGCAAATTATTTCAATACAGTTTTTTTAGTTTGAAAATGTAAAAATATCTTCTTGATATAATTGAAGATTTTTTTAATGTACCTTAATTCGCCAGGCTGCTTTGCCAGATGAGGAGAAAACCAGAGGCAAACAGATCATCGATCAAAATCGTAAAGTGATTTTCCAAAAGAAAACCATATCAGATCACTCAAACAGCTGTCTCACTGCACCTGCCATTATCCTGTGAAGCTAGAAATAAAGCCTTATCCAGGATCACAAGGTAATATGTACTCTGAAGTGGGATGGCTCACCCAAGTTCGTATTAAACACACAGTGCCAAACAACAGGAGCTTGGATTATAAAGGGGATCCCATTCCCCATCTAACCCATCCTAACCCCCACAGCACGCCTACAAATCCGCTACACAATGGCTAACTTATTTCTACCCGCCATCTCAGAGGAAGAAGCCCCTCGCCACCTACTTTACCTTTATCGCGCTTCGCAACAACTAACCACACCGACACCGCCGCCTGCACGCTAACACTTAGCCGGCACCCACCTGCTCACCGTCTCGCCTTGCCGCCCCGCTACCATCCGCTCTGGTCCTCTTACTCCAAACCCAAAGACTTCCGCAGCCACTCCCTGTGACAACTCCTTCACCGCCCGTTGCAACTTTCACCCCCGGATACCGAACTCGCGGAATAAAGCAAAAGTGGGTCGGGCTATAAATCAACGGCATCCAACCTCAATTGGCCTCACTTTCGCGTTCCAGCCCCGCCCCTCTGTTTCCGCCGCTAACTCGCTATATCTGAGCTTCTTCCTCTCATGAGCGTCATCCACCGATCCTTCCCACGGAACCGTGAGTTCTATAAAATAAACTACTCGCTGGCTTGCTGACCACAGCACCATATCTGGTCTCATCCTTGTACTAACTATTTCCTGGGGCACCACTAATCTTCCTCCCAGGTCAACCTGCATCCCCCAATCTCCTTCCTACCTCCATGTGTACCTACCCAGTGCTAAACTAACCTTACAACCAACTAAAATATGTTTCACCGTCCCAACCTCCGAGCGCAGATTACAAGCCATACAAAAACCCCCTCAGTAACAGCACACAGTACCTGTATCACTGAACCAAAACCTAAAACAGAAACAGCTGCTGCCTCACTGTGACCTTCTTTGACCTTCAGAGAAATCTGAAAATCACATCTACTGTAAAAATTGAATTAAAGTGACCAGAACAATTTATTACAAACTGAAGTGTATAAAACCCTAGTGTGGAAAGAAATCTACAGTTATTCCACCTTTTATGAGGTTCGTATTAAACACACAGTACTAACAAAAGAGCTTGGATTGTAAAGGGGATCCCATTCCCCATCTAACCCATCCTAACCCCCACAGCACGCCTACAAATCCGCTACACAATGGCTAACTTATCAAAACTAGCGCCAACCAACTATAACTCCAACCATGGCGTGGCGCAGCAATGGCGCGGCATCTCATCGGCGTTATCAAGTGGGCGCCTTCCTTCGTCGGTGTTTCGTCGAGTTAGGCCCACGACACCTCCAGAAGGCTCAACCGCGGCTCAGGCGTCCCGGAGCTGCTCCCCTCCGCCATTGCGCCACCCCGTCGCTCAACATATTACCTATCCTTTATCTTAGCATCCTCACACTCACCGCTCTTTCTACCCGCCGTCTCAGAGAAAGTAGCCCCTCGCCACCTACTTTACCTTTATCGCGCTTCGCAACAACTAACCACACCAACACCGCCGCCTGCTAACAGCTAACCGCCATCATAACACCCACCTGCTCACCGCCTCGCCTTGCCGCCCTGCTACCATCCGCCCCGGTCCTCTTACTCTAAACCCAGAGACTTCCTTGCTCTGCAGCCACTCTCTGTGACAACTCTGTCACTGCTCGTTGCAACTTTCGCCCCCGGATACCGAGCTCGCGGAATAAAGCAAAAGTGGGTCGGGCTATAAATCAACGGCATCCAACCTCAATTGGCCTCACGTTTGCATTTTATTCTCAAGTTTCATTTTATGCAAATAAAAACTGAAAGTAAAAAAAAAAGAAAAAAAAAGGTTGCCCTCATGTTGCAATGTGGAAAATCTAATAACTGATAACACAACTACTGTGTATGGCTTAAATTTACTAAATGGATGAGGGATGCCTTCATGAAGCACAACATCATTTTAGATATTCAGTTCTCTTCTTCAGCAGCATGAGTCACAATTTTTAATAACACGACTTTTACGTCAGCTGGATCATTGTATAGGCATTTAAGTTACTGCATGGTATTGCAGTGCAATTGTAATGAACCTCTCGTTTGATTTTCAGCACTTTAAATCAGTTTTTTTTTTTTACTATTTCTGTGTAACCTGACTCTAGCTGCTTTAGTTTTTAAATCACTGTGAGAGAAAACATGGATCTTCAGTTCTCTTCTTCAGTAGCAAGAGTCACACATTTCTGAGCATATGAATCACCCTGTGATCGACATTAACAGAAGGTTTGTTGGGATTTTTCTTTCTATTGTTACTCTCATTTGCTCAGTTTTTCCATTCTGGCATCTGTACCAACTGCTTTTCTTCTGTCCCTACCCATCTTGTGGGTTTTTCTTCACACAAAAAAGCACACCCTTCAGCTGCAGGGAAATTTTACTTTTGTGGTTTAATTTGTGAAGCAGGTTTGTGCAACTTGCAGAGAAGAGAAAAGTACCAATTACATTTTTTAGCTAAGGTAAAACAGGTGAGCTAGAGCTATTCAAGATGGTAAAAAGAAAAGAAAGCTGTGCTCATTGTGACAAAGTCAGTCTACTGAGAAAATGGCTAGCACTTTATTTTTAGGCATTTTCTTTCTGCTACTGTTTTGAATGGAATTTAAATATGGTTCTAAATTTCTGTAATATTTATTCAGCACAGAATTACTGTCTGTTGCAGACTGCGGGTTAGAGATGTGTCATATCCGCAATAAGTTATGACTGTGGTAAAGAAAGTTAAGCATAAACACACATTGACATTCAAGATCAGCATTATGTTTTATCAAAAATATAGTTTGCTGGTGCATAACTACTGTGGTGATGTAGTCACTTTATGCCAACATCTCCCGACAGTTAAAACACCTCAAGCAAAACAGGACAACAGATACAAACAAAGAGCATGTATGCAGTATATTTTCTTCGGCACTGATTGTAAGAAAAAAAATGGGACGGAAGTTTCATTTTATGCAAATAAAAACCGAAAGTTAAAAAAAAAAATTAAAAAAAATAAAAAAAGGTTGCCCTCATGTTGCAATGTGGAAAATCTAATAACTGATAACACAACTACTGTGTATGGCTTAAATTTACTAACTAAACGGATCAGGGATGGCTTCATGAAGCACAACATCATCTTTAGAATATCAGTGAACTTTAAAAAGTTAAAGGCAGGAAAGTCTTTTCCAACTTTTATTTGATGCCAGTTTTGGGTGGGGTGGAATTTGGTAAACGTCGATGTATGCAGGGAAGTGTGTGTGTGTTTAACTCCTTGGGTCTGAGTATTTGTGTCCTTTGAGTTTTTGTTGGAATTTCTGTATTTATATGTTTGCTCCACAAAGACCTGGTACTCAAGGTGCAACATACTTAGCTGGAAAGGCTATCTTATGCCAAATAGTTGGTTGGATCCTAGTCACGACGACCCAAAATAAAAAGATAAACTGATTTAACAACAAATAAAAAGATTATTATTTGCTGAAGCAGAGATCGTTTTTTCGGTTTTTAAGTTTTGTTCACATTCCGCACCAGTAGGTGGCGGCAACGCACCGGCTTTATTCAACTCCGTTGCAACACCAACGAGGAAGAGGACTTCCTGAATGTGGGACAGGGAGTCTAAAACGCGTTTCGTCGAAAATCAGTGTTTGCGCGCTTAAATGCATTGTTACCCAGGTGGATAATAACGGGGCTGTAGTTATAAATGATATTTCAAAATGGAGGCACATTTCAGCTGCACCTCAACTCTGTCCCCTGTCCCCGCTATTGAGTAAACCCGTCTGTTCCACACCCATTTCTGGAATTTATTGTTGTTGGTTGGCTGCTGTGTCTTATCTCCCCCCCTCTGCCACTCCCCGATATATATCTTTTTTCCCCCTCATACCTGTTCCTATTTATTTATTACTATTTATTTATTTTCCTTTTCCCGATTATAGTACTTATTTAACTATCCTGCACCTTACTTATTTATACTTTTACATATTTATGTCCATATTTATATTACTGAGGATGCCCGGAAACAACACTTTTCATGGTGACAACACTGCTATGCTGTGTTGTTCACCCATGACAAATAAACCTTGACCTTGGATGCGTTTGTGAGGAAGAGCACTGCTGAGATTTCTGAATTATTATCATTACTGCTGAGTTGTTATTTGTATGGAATGGGGAAAAAAGTTTTAAAAAAAATTAAAATAAAATAGTAAATGCAAAGCACATTAGGATGAATTTATTTAGTTTACTTGTTATTACAATTTGGGTGACACAAGTAGCACTGCTGCTTCGTAGCACCTGGGCTGTTCTGGTTTGGGTTTCTATCCATCTTAGGCTGTGTGGAGTTTGCATGTTCTGCCTGTGTCTGTGTGTGTTTCACAGTCCAAACACAGGTGTTTCAGGTGAATTGGGCACTATAAGTTGCCTCCAGTGTGTGAATCTGTGCGTGACAGTGCAAAGTGTCCAGGATGCACCTACTTTTCACCAATTATATCACCTATAATATACATATTATAGATTATTTGTTATACACTTTATTTTGTGGTAATGCTCTCTCTCTACAGTTAAACATTTGAATTGACTTTCCACTTACAACATGGACACCTACCACTAAGATGCCTTTACATAGCGTCCCACGTTACAGTATTCAGTCCCACGACACCCCCATCAAAACCTGTGAAACAGTCAGACTAATATGACTGACAACGCAGACACGTATATGATACGAGCGAGGTTGTGAGGGTGATGGTGTCCGCCTGTTGGTTTGAGATGTCAAAAAGAAAATATAATGAAGAAATTATTATTTCTCTCACTTTTTCTCTTGCCCAACATTGTGGCAATAACTCTCTTTTTGAGTCCCAGTTTGGTACCAGTTTTTTTATTTGGTCCCTAAAGTTTAAGATTCTGACTTGGGCAATGCCAATCGAAAGCCTCCTAAGTAGTATTTAAATTTTATTGCTCTGTATATCAGTCCTGCTGAGATATGCAGTACATTTGTCATATTCTTTATCTGTATTTCAGATGCACTAGAAGTTGATGAGGAACACCTCGTGTCACAGGGAAAGTGCCTTGAGGGTGGGGAATGAATTGATCTTTGTCATGTTAAAAAACCCTTGCACCGGGTTACTATTAAGATGGACATCCCTGGACACCATGCTTCCGGCAATTAATTATTTTAATTATCTGCATTTTTGTATGACACAAATTTTACTTCTCAAAATGAACTTTGATAAATTATGAATCTTTAAGAGAAAGTACAGAAACTTTGTGATAAAACATGTACATTCCTTGTAAAAAGTATTAGCCCCACTGGACTGTTTCACATTGTCATGAGTTGTAGAGCAGCAGGAGACTACAATACATTTAATTTGTACTTTTTACCACTCCTCACCACAAAATACTCCATAATGTCAAAGTGAAAAAAATGTGTGCATATGAGGCTGCCTGACTATGGACTGGCATCCTATTTAGGATGTATCCTCATATCCTAGCGCCCAGGGATTTTGGGATAGGCTCCGTCCCATCACAGTCTTGGCAAATGGTTAATGAAGTGAGCAGGAGTATGCATTTCCACAGCATTTTATTTTATTTATGCATTTCCACAGTGTTTTATATATTTCAGTGTGTTTTTTTCAGACATGCAAAATTTAAACGCATTTTCAGAAGTTATAACATTTACCAGTGCTAAATTTCTTATTACAGAAAAACAAAAGGCAAAAATACATACAATTATCAATCCGGTTCAAAAAAGCCAGCCAATGTCAATGCAATTTCAGCACTGGTAGTGGCTGCAAAGCTAAACTCAATTTTGCTGAAAGCCTGCATCTCAGTAAAAATTTATCCAGTGCTCCAACAATATTTGATTTGTATGACAGCTTGCAGAAACTGCACACTGTTTTAGGAACAATGGATCTTGTCAGTAGGACTTGACACAAATGGGAAACATCGATGCTTTATACCTACAAATGTACTCATTTCACTTCTGTCTATAATGTAAGCTTCTGTGGCATTAAAGATGATTTCTCTGTTCATTGCTTTGCCCTACTGCATATGATGCCATTTAAATTAAAATGGCATTTTAAACTGGCATTTTCCTGCTTTTGCATCTTGAAAGTTTCTTCCAAGCTTTTCAAGGCTTGTTCATTGGTTATTATTTTCCACAACCAAGGTATATTTGCAGGCTCTGCAGCAAACTCTTCGGCAAACTGCTGGTTAAATTTGGCAAGCACATACTTCCAGTAGTCTGAGGCTTCAATGCTCGTGTCAGGCTGGATTTGCCAGTCAGGATAAAATTTCCGATAATCCTTGTACGGATGAAAATTTCCCTCAGTTTTGCTGTTCCTAAACCTCTTTTCACTTGCAACCGAAGATGAGCAGATATCAGTCACTAGTATGTGAGTATAATAATCTCTGTACCTCCCAATGCCTTGAGGTCGGTGGACTGAAGCAAAGTGTTCTGCATGATTCTTCCCTCCTGCTTCACAAGGAGTGCTACAGAATGGACACTGCTTCCCACAGCCAAACACTCTTCTGAACAGCTCATCCTGGGGCTTGAAAGGCAAACCTTTCAACATTGTTTCCACATCACTTTGAGATGGAAGCTGAGA
>CM030901.1:5435136-5462157 GCA_018136845.1 Heterotis niloticus
TTGAGAATGAAACAGGTTGAAATCAAACCAAGCTGTGTTTTTGTGCACCAAAATGTGGCGGAAACCTCAGCCAGCGACAACAATATGGAGGGGAGGAGACGTCTTCAAGAGAAATTGGATGAAATGGCTCGAATGGCAGCAAAAGAGGAACAAATTGATGACGTTCACTGCTTTAATGACATAATAAAGTTTGATGTTGAAACTCAAGTGTTTTACTTCAAAAATCTTCTTGAGGGCGATCCCCCTATGGCTCCACCAAACCCTTCTTACAGCCAAAATGTGCAAGAGTTGAAGAAAAAACTTCTCTTCTTTGCAAAGTGGCAAACAGATTGTCGATTTCCATTGCTATCACAATTTAAAATGCGAGTCAGTGACCTCTGGAAAGCACTTTTGCAAGAAAACTTTGTTTTCAGTTTCAGAAACACATTGGAAATGGCGGTGTACAGCGATCTGGAAGAGAACTATGTTCGGTGGTCGTGGGAACTGAGAAAACATGCTCTGGAAACCCAGAACACAATGCAGAACAAGATTGGTAGCAGTTTAGTTGAACACGTCAGTACTAAAGATCTCAGTCTGAATTTTGAGGAAGTTTACATTCCATTGAAAAACAAGATTGAAGCATTTTTCAAAGAAAGCAAAAATGCTGAAATTCTCATCAAATGGAAAGGTAATATTGACACACGAACTGAGAGCCTGAAAAATGAGCTTGTTGAAGAAACTCAAAAGAAATGTAAAGAACTTCTAGCAATAAAGAAAAGCAGATCAGAACAAGACAAAAAGAATTCTGAATATGAAGCAGAATTGCTGCAAACCAGCAAGTCACTTGCATCCACTCTGCAGGAGAGGAGACTCAATGACCATCAAGTGGAGAAAGAATTCGATGAGCTTTGGGTTCGCTGGATAACCAAAGTTGCAGCTGATCAACCCCCTGAAGAGTCTGTGAATGTAAAAGCTGCAGTGGAGCAAGTTCTGCTCTCTAGATTCCAGAAACAGGTGGACATACTTGAAAAAATAACCAACAATGGACCACTTGAGTTCCTTAAGGAGAAACATGCAAAGTATAGAGGATTTAAAAAAATTACGAGCTACATTTATGAACAACGCCCCCTGGAGCAGTGTGCTAAGGAGCTCAAAGACAATGTTCGTCTCACTGTTGATGCCTACATTAAAGAGAAAGAAAATCTTCAGATGGATTTCAATGAGAATTTTGTTCATGAAATTCTTTCAGAAATTGAGAAGAATGTTGCTGAGTATGAGAAGGAAAGCATTCATTTCACAAAAGAATATAGAGCTGACTTGTCAGTCCATGTTTGTCTGAGGTCTGTTGAGAGATTTCAGAAGATGCATGAGAAGTTCAGAAAAGCAAATAATCCACTTACCTACCTGCAGAGCAAAAGAGGCCAGTACCTGGAGATGTTCCGAAATTGTTGCAAGGGAGCCAGTTCTGTCAAAATATTTGTTGATTTCCTGTTGAGAAACTTACAGCCTGCAATCCATCAAGGAATTCATGACAGAACGTGCCTACAGACTGCCAATGTTATGAAATCTACCAATCCAGCTTTCAATGGCAACAGATCAAACCTTGAGAATCACATAATGAAGCACCTGGCTTGTAAGGAAAATTTTGAGTTGTATGAAGAATACATTTGTAACCCCAAGAAATATTTTGAAAGGTTTATTGGAGAACATGTAGAAGAATTTTGCAGTGACCATAAAAAGCTGCAAGGAATGCTTCAGGAAAATCTGACAGACATGAAAGAGTATGTATTGCTTGCGAGCAGAGAGGCATGCAATGATGTGAGTGTCAAGCAGGGCAGTGCATCCATGTGGCTTGACCTCTTCTGTGCAAAACTTGGAGGCTGCATGATTATCAAGAGAAATGACTTCAAAAGTATTGAAGATGAAGACATTCGAGATGTCTCCTTCCTGAAAGACATGCTGGCAAAATCTTTTGAAGAAAAACTTGAAATTATAAAGACGGAAAGTGCAAATAGTTCTTCCCACCATTTTGATCATTTGAAAGATGAAGTGAAAAATATTTTGTTCAAGCAGAATAATGGATGTTGGGCTCAGTGTCCTTTCTGCAGTGCAGTCTGCACAAACACCATCAGTGGCCACAACACTGACCACAGTGTTCAGTTTCATCGTTCGTCCGCTTTGGCTAAATGGAGGTGGCATAAAACAAATGAATTCGCCACTGAATTCTGCTCATCTTTAGTAGGGAGTGACTGCAGCTTTCAACACAATGATAAATGGTTTCCTCATAGGTCATACAGGGATGCTGGAGAGCCATACAACAAATGGAGCATCACCACAGATGGCAGTACACAGCAATACTGGAAATGGTTTATCTGTAAATTCCAGACAAAATGGGAGGAAAAGTGGAAATTAAAATTTGAAGGGCGAGGTGCAATTCCGCAGGCATGGAAAGACATAAAAAAGGAATCGGTGCTGGATGAGTTAAAGTAATAATATAATAAAACTCTCTGAAAGTTTCCTTTATGCAGAAGAGATGTGGTTTAAAAATTGGGGCTAAAGCAGTGTAATAAATAATAAATGTCACCTAAAACCAGGACATATTTTTTCCTACATCTTCTCATATACAATGAGTGGAAAATTTGGAATACTGGACCTGTAAAGAACATGCTAAACACTTGATATGCAGATCCCGGAAAGTTTTCTTCTTTTGTTTGGGCTTCAGTTTTTAAGCATGAAAACTTGTACTTTGACAGTACTAATAAGCTTTTAATAAATTTGAGATCAAAATTATTATGAATATTGTTAAAATTTATGTAGTCTATTGATTTTTTTAAGTGGGTAAAACAGACTTTAACCATTAGACACTGAAGACAAAGCTAAAGGCAAATAGTATGACTGTAGTTTTTTAAATCTTTTTTTGATGCCATGTACGTGTGTTTGTTGTGTTATTGAATTATTAGTTGTTCTTCAAAACTTATGTAATAAATTTGTATCACAGTACTTATGAAAGATGAAATATGCATTGTCTGTGCAGTTTGTTCCCATTCATAGTAGAATCTTCTACAAAACAACAGAATTATTGGTAAAATAAAAATAAAAAAATCTATTCAATCAGAATAATAAGAAACGTAGTTAGAGACGAAGTGTAATTGATTTTTGTACACATACGTTGGTTGGCAGAGGTCAGCAGACAAAACACAATTTTTGCTCCAGTTGCTTATATACAATAGGTTTCTTAGTATGGAAGAAATAGCCATCCCTCCATCCATCCATCCAATGTCTTTTACCGCTTATCCTGAACAGGGCAGCATCCAGAGCTTAAAAAAGTTTCTCGGTGATGCTGTTATTTTGCTGCAATGAGGCCCCAGGCCCTGAGATAGACAAGGGAATTGGTGTGAACCCATGATTCATCTATGGTGGATGGTGGATGATGAGGATGAGACATGGGTGGACCTTCCAGCAGGACAACGATTCAAAACATACAGCAAAGAAAACTCTCAGTTAGTTTCAGAGAAAGAAAACCAAGTTGTTAAAATGACCCAGTCAATCAGCAGACTTAAGTCCAATTGAACATTTGTGGAAGGAAGTAAAGATCAGGGTTCACAAGAGGGCCCCCTTCCAGATTCTTTAAATTCTTCTAGATTTAAAGACAATAACTTTAGAAGAATGGGCCAAAATCACACCTGAGCACTGCAGATGATTGGTTTCTTCATACGGGAAGCATCTTGAAGCTGTCATTACAAACAAAGGTTTCTCCATTAAGTACTAAATCAGAGTGTTCAATGCTTTTCCCATGTGTTATTCCACTTTAGTAAACATACCTTTATTTATGGCCTTTAAAGTTGTACTGTCTTTATATTTGTGGATTTCTTGAGTTAATTTCTGGTGAGAATTTCATGTGAATAGCCTCATTCGAAATATATTTGCTGAAAAACATGTTGATGTGTTCAATGCTTATTTCCCCCACTGTACATCTCTTAAGTTCCTGATTTTGACTCTTAAATGTTATTTTACTGACAAACTGCAAGTGAGAAACATTTTTTATGCATTTTTTGAAAAAATAGACAGCTGTTGACAATAAGCTGTGCTGCATTTTGCACCAAAAAATATTTTAATGTCATTACTGCTCCCCAAGTGAACAAAAAATATGACTACTTATTTCTTCTAGTGTAACTTTAAAAAAACACAATAAACCAACTGTCACCACAGCAGATTGGCTTGTCCACATATTCAGTTTGGCAGAATTTTACACCGGATGCCCTTCCTGACTCAACCCTTCATTTTTGCCTGGGCTTTGGACCCGCACAGAGGTGCACCCCCTTGTGGCTGGATTTGCATCAATGCCCAATGTAAGGCCCGAACCCACGACCTGGAGATTGCAAATCATATGCTTTATCAACTGAGCTAGCCAGGCAGGGTTAACTTTACAAAACACAATACTGGGCAAAATGCCGCAAAACTAAGGTAGAGACGTATATTTTTGCATCTGTAAAGAAACACAGTTAGATACACTCTATTCTTTATGCAATAAATTGCTGCTGATTGGTTGGGACACTGTTTCCTGTAAGAAAAAGACAGGATAGTGTGCATGGACTCCATAAGCTGTTAACCAGAGCTATGAATCAAAGAAAACATCCCCAGGTAACTCTTTTTAGCATTAAAATTTATTTACCTCTCTTTAATTTTGTCTTTTGGACACAACCTGTTTAACAAATGAACAAATTAAAAAAATATTGATTTTGTAGCAAGTGACTCCCAGTATAGCAAAGTGTCCTGTTCCTGGTTCTTTGTGTGTTAGCATTCTTTTCACCCATAAGAAATGACATTTCTGTAAAGAAGAATTCTGTTTGCACTGCATAATTTGTGTTCTCTTACTCTTTTGTTCTGTTTTGTGTGTCTGAAAACATTGGCTGTGTGTTCAGCTATTGATCACCAAATTCTCAATATTCTAACAAAAGAGGGCAACAGGAAGCTCATTCCACCACATTAGAGTCACACCAGGAATCTGCTGACTTTTGGGTTTGAACCTCTTGAATGTGGGACCCCCACATAGCCAGAGGTGGTAAAGTGTAGCAGTGTCGCTGGGACATAGTAAGCGACCAGGTGCTATAGGGGATGAGGAGAAGATCCTTTGAGCATCTTCAAGACAGAGGAAGCCATTGGAGAGAAAAAAGGAGGGGAGATGCTTGGAAACTCTCTGGAAGGTTGAGTCCCAACTGGGTATTTGTAACCCAGGGAGTGAAGGATAGAAAGTCAGGTTTTTGCTCCTAGTAAACTTCCTCCATAGTGTGGACAAGGAGTAAAGATGTTAAGATTTGCACTGGGTGTGATGGCGGTGGACAGGATTAGGAATGAGTATATTAGAGGGTCAGCACAGGTTAGACGGTTTGGAGACAAAGTCAGAGAGGCGAGATTGTGTTGGTTTGGACATGTGCAGAGGAGAGATACTGGATATTTCTGGAGAAGGATGCTAGGGATGGAGCTGCCAGGCAAGAGGAAAAGAGGAAGGCCCAAGGGGAGATTTGTGGATGTGGTGAAGGAGGACATGCAGGTGGTGGGTGTGACGGAGAGAGATGCAGAGGACAGGAAGAAGTGGAAACAGTCGATCCGCTGTGGCGACCCCTAACGGGAGCAGCCGAAAGTTGAAGAAGAAGTGTAGGCAAGGAGTGAGAGCAGAGTGTTAATAACACGGTACAAAAAGAGTGTAAATAAAGTAAAAGTACTTAGTGCATCAGCTCATCTAGTTAATTTTGTCTGAACTTTGTGGTTTGTTTTTCTTTCTCAGTCTGTTTGTCATTTTAAAAAATAATTTAAACTTTGTTGTCTGTACGAAGATAGGCAAGCAGTCTTGTCAAAAGGCAATTTTTTTGCAGACAGGAGATAAAGGCACCATTAGTTGTTTTCACTCCTGCATTTAAGCACCCCTTCCTGATGTCTGAGGTACCCGTGAGACTCAAGAAGACAAACAACAGAACACCTGGACTACTGAACACAAAAAGGTAAAAAATGTTGTTACGTTACAGAGTTACAGTAAAAAATTTTTTAAAGATCTAAATGTAATTACCAAGTACATGGATTTTGTGAAGTTTCTCAGTCTCATCTCTGCATTGTCAGGAAGTTAATGATAAGCATGCAAGCAAGCAAGTTCTGTGCTTTGAGAGTGAATCACAAAAGATAAAGCGTTAACTTCATCGGTCGTGTTGCGGTTTCGGGGTCACATTGTACTGTCAGGGTTTCAGGTCAGGACCCAGTCGCAGACTCAATGAAGTCAGATAATGTTATTAAAGGAGCATCCAAGTCATCAGGCAAAAAACAGGTCAAGGAAAACAGGGTCAAAAAACCAAACAGTAAAAACTTCTACAAAACAGGCTTCAGAGTAAACTGAAGCGGTCAAGGGAAAAAGGATTGAAAGCAAACTTCCGCAAAACAGGCTTGGGAGTCAGACTTAGTAATAAGCAGAACTGCTCCAGAGAAAGCAAAGTCAACAATGTGGTCACAGTCTGACAATGCACAAAACACAACACAGGACTTACAAAGCAGGCACAGGACAGCACGGTAACAATCTGGCAAAGGAGAGGTAAAAAAACAAAAAACTTCAATACCCAAGGAGCACTCAGAAACAGAACAGAAGCACCCCGAATACAAACAGAAGGCAAAGCCTAATAGGTCAACAGGGTTGCCACAGGACAGGTCAACGGGGATGCCAAGGAAGCACTCCTTGGAAATGGACTGAAGCAGCACTCAGAAAAAAAAAAAGCACAACAGAAGCACATAGCCTGGTAATATACTAAAGGACAGGTCAACAGGGTTCACAGAAGGGCAGGTCCAGACAAGTCCAGGCAGCAGTATTGTAACAAACAGAAGCAACATAGTCTGACAGGTCAGCAGTGTTTCCAAAAGTCCCAGTCCAGGCAGGTCCAAAAATGAGTACAGTGACACTATGACAAGTAGCAGTAACAAATCATTAGATTTTTTCATTTGTGTCATTTATGGGAGGGCAGCTTCACGAGTCAGGTGACATTACAAATGATAAAAATTTGTTAATATCTTCCAAATAATTTTAAAAAAAAGGTTTTGCAGCTGAAAACAGCTTTGACTCCAGTTCTTCTTCAAATCAAACAAATCTTTCACCTTTTCCATGTTCCCTTTCTCTGCTCTTACCTTCTGCTGCCCCCCAGTGTTAATAAAGGCTGTGTGATGGAGACCTTCGCAGTGTCCTCTTTCCTTCCATCTGACTCCAGCCCGGCACTCGCTACAGTTTGGTGGTTCATATGCATGGCTGTCATGAAGGGGACGGAGAGGACGACAAGACATTTCAAATTTAAATTCCTGAAAAGCACCGCTAGAGAAGTCTGCAGAGGGTCGATATTCCCTTCCAAACCTGTTTCCTGAGTTGTATTAAAAAGATGAGAACATGAGGCCTTGCCAGGATTATCTACCAAAAATGTGTAAAGAATTAATTTCTTTATACGCATAGTAATCCTAATACCTGTCACTGCATTTTGTTTGGTTATTCAGTTATTTCCATTTTTCCTTTGCCTGCATCACCGGTACAGCTGCAGTGACGTCACGGCGAAAGCGAAAGTAAAACTGCGCTCCGACTGCAGAACAAAGGCGCCGCTCCCACTGCGGCATTTTTAGTCCCGGCTGAGCGGCGAGGAGGCGGACGGTAAGGAAACCCGCGCGTCTGCACTTGCGGGACAAACGAAGTCCGCCTTTGAGCAACATTAGCGTTAACAGCGACTTCCATGCGGTGCTCTGCTGCTTCTTAGTTTTATTAACCCGCGTCGAAGAAAGCAAAACGAATACAGACAGCGCGATTTTTTACATTTTAAATCCTCTCTGTCCCGCGAAGCAGATTTTATATTAAGATTTCTGTGCTGTCGAGATGACGACGGAGATTCGTGGTTGGCATTCATGCGTTTCTCTTAGAAACGGTAAAATTATCTTACGTTTGGTTTACATAAATTTAAGGCTTTTTAAAAAATTATTTTTACCTTTTATCCCATTTTCTGTTTCTGTGTCTCTTGATCTTTGGGCGGCTCCGTGAGAGAAAGCTGGTGTTTGTCCTGCCGATGTTCTACTATCAGTTATGCAAAACTTGCACATCTTCTGACAGCACAGATCTGTAAATGAATCGCAACTTTACTGTTTTAAGTATGAATGTATTGAAGAATTGTCAGCAGCTTTTTTACTCTAACATTGTCATATATTTGGCAGATTTGGTAGAAAGATGCGGAAAAATTCACTTTAAACAGCAAAGATAAGACCCACGCAGATTGTGGTTCGGACCTACAGCAGGCAGATAGACAGATAGATGGATGGATGGATGGATGGATGATAACCCCGCTCTGTGCAGGTAAAATAAAGCTGGACGTGAAACGTCTCCGCCATTTCATGACGCTGCTCCCGGCATGTCGGCTGCGCTGTCCTTTCAGAACTGGAAGCGAAGGGGCGGATAAGGAAACCTACGGACAAAATGAAAGAAGAAAACGTTATTTTTCCGTTAAAAATAAAGAAAACTCGATGCCTTCCTGTAACATATGCAGAAAGTTTACGTTTAAAGTGTAAATCGTTTATCTGTGAGAAGCTGCGCGTTTCCTATAGAGTAACACGTGGATCTGGTTTGTAAATTCTAGAATTTGAAATAATAATAATAATAATAATAATAATAATAATAATAATAATAATATATTTATGAATGTGCAACCCAGTCGTATGAAATCGTTGCAAAAGCATAGGTATTCCTCCAACCATTCATTATTCTTAACCTCTTATCCTGGTCAGGGTTGTAGCAGCCCTGAATCTCCTGGAATCATTGGGTTAGACTCAGAATCTACACCCTCCACCTACTTCATTGCTATAGTGAAAATGCTGGTTTCACATAAATAACCAAGGCTGTGCATCTCCGGCACCAGACTATGATGGCAGGTTCAGTTGACTGAACACACAGGTGCTTCACTGAAACAGCGGAAGTAATTTTTCTGTTGTTCTGTTGCTGAAGACCAGAAAGCAAAATTCTGCATCAACTGTAGTGATATTTATTCCTGTACATCACGACCACACCAACTGTCAAAAAGGAAAATAATAAAGTGGGAATGTAAAATGCTTCAATTTCATTCTTAATACAAATGCAGCTTTTTATTTTCCCCATGTGCACAGTTTGGCTGACTTATTATGCCTTCGTACTGTGTGTATTTAATTAAAGAGGAGAACCAGGACAGTTTTGCTCAGATACAAATCATCTTTTTCCATGATCATTTAAGTTCGATTGCAATTGTTTGTGCTTTATTACTGTGACTATAGCTAAGTTTACTTTGAGGTTACATTTTAGAGTACAGTTTTTGCAATATTTATTATTCTCCTTCCAGGGGGTGTAATTAAAATCACTTCTGTCCCAATGAACAGTGAAAATGAAAGTGAAAGCTTTGCACTCCTGTATTTAAGCACCCCTCCCTTATGTCTGAGGTGCCTGTTAGACTCAAGAAGACAAACAACAGAACACCTGGACTACTGAGCATAAACAGGTAAAAAATGTTATTACTTTTAATAATTACAGGACTGAAAAAAATTAAGATTTAAATGATGCTAAATACATGGATGCACATATATTATAATACACAACAAAATAGATTTTAGTATTTAATAGTCCTGACAAAATGCACATACACTGTATATAGAATTTATTTAATATAATTATTTGGGTTTTATTTTAAAAAGTTTATACAATGCCATATTTATTAACAGAACTGTTTATCACTTGTAAATGGGAGTGTATAATTAATTATCAATATATTTATGCTATATAATAAAGATATAATAACATAAACATATAATAAACTGTCTAAATATTTTTACCCAAGTTGCCAAGGATTACATTTGAAGACATGTAATGCAGGCACTGTAATCAGAAAATGTTCTGTTAAACCACAACTGAGTATGTGAACTGTAAACTGTAAGCAGAGGGGGGAAAGAACATGGAGTAGCAAAAATAGATTCCAGGTTTTGCAGAGGTAGGTGGAAAAAAATACACCACTGAAAAGATTTGCAGAAAAATCTATTAACTTGTTAATCGGTGAGTTTATCATAAAGGATGTGGAAGAAAAAAAAAATGTTGGGTGTAGAGAGTTACACTTTATTAACTGATCGAATACACACGGTGCGGAAGAGCCCCTTCAAAAAGAGAATCTCTCTGAACAAAGCATACAGGGATTATTTATACAGCACTTTGCAAGGTATTCGGTAGTTTTACACTACGTCTCTTTGTGAGTGCAACCTTGGACGTTGTTGTGATGAGGTAATGCCGTCCTCGACGTGGTGGAGTAACTTCTGATTTAGGGGGTCTCAGTTGAGCGAGTCCCATGTTGATAAAGTATGGCACAGAATTCAGCAGACCTTACGGCTAGGCAGTGATCACATCCTAGACCAATTTGCCACCTGCACCACGTTCAGCTCACAGGATACAAGAGTTGCAGCATAATACTTTGAACAACATAGTCATAATAAAATATTCATTCCACTATTGATTAATGTCTCTACCGTAGTACTAGTACAAAACATCCAGTTTAATGTTTAACTTTAAAAGCTTAACGTTTATAAATTTCTTACCCTCCCTTGACACAGTTTACACTACTGTGACATTACTGGATTCACGGTCTGCATCACAGCAGTCTTCTAGGAACAAAAGCTTCAGATTGGGATCAGGGGTCAGGGTACCCTCTGTCCTGACAGAAAGAACCATAGAGAGCTGACTTGAGAACATTCTAGTTATTTCTGAACGCAACACTGGAAAACAAAAAAGCATTAATGCAATGAAAAGGAAAAAACCCACTGACAGGAAGGTAGAAAGAATAGAATTCCACATACCACTGATACTAGTCACTTTTCCATGTGCTAGACCAGTAAAAATCACAAAACATAATCCTGCCATTTAAAGTTCCTTGTCTTTAAGATGTAGGTGATGCAGGTGAAGTTCTGACCGTAAGGTATGAGAGTAAATCACCATTGAACGTTTCAAGAGTAACCCGTCCACCTGGCATTAGGGGCTGGCGTTGGCCTTCCGGTCAGAACTTCAAAAGGGGAGACACCCAATTGCCAGCGTGTCTTTCCTCACATTGCTGACAATACTATGGGAAGGGCATCTGGCCAGCTGAGACCAGTGCTTTCTCATACTTTAGCAAGTTTGATTATGATCATCTGATTGGCTCTTTCCACTTAGCCTCCGCTCTGTGGGTGATAGGCACAGTAATGTCTGAGGTCACATTGCATCCACTCAGAGAGCTGATGAATGATACAGTTAACAAAATGCATGCCGCTATCGCTAGTGAGATGTGAGGGAACTCCCCATCTTGGCAATAAGTCCTTCAATAGGCACTTTGCAATCATTTGTGCAGTAGCCCTACGTGCTGGAAAGGCCTCCACCAAACAGGAGAAAATATCAATGACCACCAGACAGTATTTATAACCCTCTGATGGAGTGAGTTCAGTGAAGTCCATCTGGAGGTGTTCTAATGGACTCTCCGGTCTGGGAGTATGGGCTGGTGACAGCACCATACCTTTCTCTATATTGTGTTTGAAACAAAAAAAACCCATTTCTGATAGAAAGACAATGCAAAAATGGAAAACCCTGGGGCATCTCAGAACTGAGAGACCATTGCAACTATGGTGTCTCTGGATGTGTTATCCAATCCATGTACCATCTTCCCAATCCCAGGACATGCACTACGGGGAAGAAAAGGTTTGTTAGTTTCTGAAAGGAAAATACCTTGGGCATCCTTTAGTACCCCTTTTTGGTGCCACGTCCAACAATCCTTCTCTGTAGCACCTGTCTGCAAAAGGAAAGGGTCTTCTGTTAGCTGGGCCATTAAAGGCACAATTGGGGATTTTAGTGACGAGTCTGCTGTTTTAGCCCAATGGTCAGCTATGGCATTCCCCTTGGTAACAGGACCAGTGTTTTTAGTATGGGCTTGACACTTCACTACAGCTATTTCCTGCAGGAGCATGAGAGCCTCCAGCAGCTGCAGAACAAGCCGATGATGTTGAATAGGTTTTTCAGTGCTAGTGAGAAAGCCTCTGTTTCCGCAGTGCTCCATGGTCATGGCAAACACCAAAAGCGTATTGAGATTCACTATACACCGTGACCCACTTTCCCTTGGACAAAACACAGGCTCTGGTGAGCTCGAAAAACTCAGTGGCTTGCGCAAGCCACCCACTAGGGAGCTGAGCTCCTTCTACTAATTGTCCATCTCCTGCCACCACTGCACAGGAAGTGAATGGAGAGTCATCCTCCTTTCTCAGGGAGCACCCACCTACATACAATGCTTTGCCTCCCTCCAGGGGTTCATCAGTCAGCTCTGGACATGGCTTACTAATCTCCTCAATCACCTCCAAACAGCTGTGGGTGTCTCCATCAGTCCCAACAGGAAGTAGAGTGGCAGGGTTCAGTACAGAACATCATTCCAGTGTTACATTAGCTAAAGTGAGCAACACATTCTGGTAATGAGTAATTTGTGCCGGGGTCAATTGTGAGGTGCGCACCTGAGTCAGAATAGCATGCACCGCATGAGGCACTCGCACAGTGAGAGAATGCATCTGTACCAGATCTGCACATGACAACACTGCTTCTGTGGTTGCAGCGACCGCACACAAATAAACATGCAAAGCAATAACAATAGAATCAAAGCATTTAGAATAATAGGTTATGGGCCGTTGACGGTCACCACGCTTTTGAGTTAGGACCTCTGTCACGAACCCTTGACACTCTGAAACGTATAACACAAACACTTTACTGTAGTCAGACACAATGAGGGTGCGAGCAGTCGTCAGGGCCTGTTTCAGGTCAGTCAGGGCAATTTCGCCCTCCTCTGTCCAGGTAAGTCGGTCAGTCAGGTTTTTATCAGGCATCATGTCTTGGAGTGGTTGTCAGTGCTGCGCAAAATCTTGGATTCAGGGGCAACGATAGCTAATCATGCCCATCAACAACATTAACTCTCTTTTAGTCATTTTAGTCAAAGACTTTGGTGCCTGGAGAATGGCATCAATTCTTTTGGCCCCTAGGGTGCGACCAATAATATGTCACTGCGATACAAGTTGTTAACCAGGACATCTTTGCACAAAGGACTTGCGGCGACAAAGTCCTTTTCCCATTCCTCATCATCTTCTTGGCCTTCTGCAAAGAATTGTGCTGTACAGTCCAAACAGTCAGGTTGTTCTTGTGAGAGCGGACCTGTGTCCAATACAATGTGTTATCTAAAGTGCATGCGCAATATGAAGCATTTTTTACTGATAGGTGGAAGAGTCCCAGGGTTCGGGCTGTTAAAGTGGTTCCCATCTTAGCCACTCGAATTGTGGTACCCAGTTTGGACAGTAAATCTTGTCCCATGAGGTTCACTGGGCAGTGGTTGCTCAACAGGAATTAGTGGCAAATGGACTGGCAGTTATCTACAATAGTACTCACAGTAAGGGACTGCACCTCTGCCAGAAACTGTAAGGTCTGCAGCTCCAGTGACCTTTACAAATTGTCCGTTGGTGGGGGTACCCGGTGCTTCTGTTGCTCTCAGGGTGGACCATGTGGCTCCTGTGTCCACTACAAATGACACCTTACCATGGGTAACAGGGCGTCAACATAGGGTCTTTGGTAGAAGACCAGGGTAGGGCGACATACTGACCCCTGTTTTCTCCACCCCCCAGGCACTGGGGTAGGTAGTGACATTTTTAGGAAGGTTGGCTGGCCTACCTTCCTTTTGATCATCTTTGTCTCATCTTCTGACTCGGCGCTGGGAGCAGTGGCACTTCCTTCAGCCTCCTTCTGGACTGTATGGGGGGCGGAGTCTTGAGCCTGGGGTACAATGGCAGTTCCGCTTCTTTCTGCAAGGTGCTTCCGTAGAAAGCACTTGTGCAGACATTGTCAGAAACGCAGCTTGAGCTTCACTCTTTGCTTTTTCAGTTTTCAAATTGACGGTGAGGTCAATCACACACTTCTGCACCACCTCTAACACTTTCTTTTTCACAACTCCTTTCCAGTCTCTAAACTTATCCAAATACAGCTTTTTTCTTCTACATCCTGGTGAAAGATACATCCTACGGATGCACTGGGATGCATCATCAGTGATGTTTCCTGGGTTCATCGGGTGTTTTAAGTCTCACAACATCATACACCTTCGCGCAGGTGACCTAGCCGGGGTTGATCAAGCTGCGACTTGCATCCCAGCAGCATTAAGCCACGGCTTGCTCCACTTAAACCACAGCCACCTGGAAGCTCTTTCTGCTGCTTCCATTGCCATCCTCATGGCTGTCCTTCTAAGTGGTCCACTCATACCGAACAGGGGGTATACTCAGGCAAGAGATCTATAGCTCAATCCCACTCACGATGAGGAGGCAGTGAGGCCGCCTTGCTCTTGCTGAACACTTCCGCCAGGTTCTGGTACTCAGCAGGTATCGCCACTGGCTTGTCCGCACCCAGACTCTCAATGGATGTAGCCCGAACAGGGAGACTCATACATTTGATTGGACACCGGGGCCCCCATGCTATCAATTCCCCTGTGCTCCAAGACAACATTAGGTCGTGTGCTGCCAACCAAGGGTACCCTAAGATGATAGGGCTTTCTTTTGACTTAATTAAATAAAAAGACATTTGCTCCCGGTGTACCAGGCCCACTTGAACCCCAATAAGGTGTGTCGTGTAATCTAACACCCCTGTTCCTAAGGGTTGCCCATCAAGGGCGCTGATACGCAGCGGTCTCTGGGACGGCTGTGTTAGCACACCGGCGGATTTTGCCCACGCAATGTTCATGAAATTGCCCGCAGCTCCTGAATCCACCAGGACCTGGGCATCAATCACTTGCTCTCCCCACAATAATCTCACCGGCAAAAATAACTGCGAGGTGTGTTTCAGGGGGCCACTCACCACACTGACAGAAAACTCAGCTGCGGATCTGGACAGGCGGTCGGAGTGGATGGGGAATGCCTGGCCGCAGCATCTGCCGAGCCCCTCCCGGATCCGATATCGGCGCTCCGTGGGAGAGAGACGTCCTTTCCTGAGCTGCATCGGTTCCTGTGGCTCATCTTGAGGAGTGGGGGGGGGGGGGCGTGCGTGAGTCAGGAGTTGTAGTCCGATCATCCGTTCCCGGAAAAGGTTGTTGATAGTTGTGGCAGTGTAGATCAGCTGGTCCAGCGACCAGTCCTCCCCCCTGTATGAGAGTTCAGACTGGAGGTGAGCGTTCAGCCTGTTGCGGAAGACGGACCGGAGGGCCGCTTCATTCCAGCCGCTTCCGGCTGCCAGGACACGGAACTCCAGCATGTAGTCGGCCACCGTTTTGTTGCCCTGTTGTAGACGCATCAGTCGGTCGCTCATGGACTGTCCCGCTTTGGGGTGGTGGAAGACTGACTTAAACTGAGCTTTGAACTGATCGTAGGACATGTCCGCCATTTCAGGCCTGTCCCAGATCACCATTTCCCAGTCAAGTGTGGCGCCTGTGAGAAGAGCAACAATGTAGCTGATCTGACTGTGGTCTGAGTGGTAAACCTGAGGCTGACTCTCAAACACCAGCTCGCACTTTAGCAGGAAGCCCTTGCACATCTCCGGAGAGCTGTCAAAACGGAGCAGTGCGGCTAAGTGAGGATCAGCGAGGGGGAGCATGTCGAACGAGAGTTCACGGTGACGACACGTGTCTGCTGTCCACCGATGCTCGGGGTCCGGGACTTTAGGAGTCACAGCACTCTGTCTATCAACTCGGAGAGCTGAGTTAGAGTCTGATCATGGGAGCTAAGGATCGCGTCTTGGACAGAGACAGCCGTCCGAAGATCACTGACGTCCACTGGGTCCATGTTTAGGTGGGATCTTCTGTCAGGACGCTGACAGGTACAAGGTAAGGGACCCACTTGCAGACACAGCACAAGGGACTGAGTTCACAAGGACAAGACGTTCTCACTGAACACCGAAGCGCAAGGATAGCACCTGGTAACTATTAGCAGCTACAAATGAGATCCCTTGCTTGAGCTGAGCAATCTTGCACCTTTTATAGCTGAGCTGATGAGCTGATCTGGTGCAGCTGCAATTGATAGGCGGGCCACGCCTATCTGGTTCCTGACAGTTGTGGTGATCCAACTTCATGAACACAGATCACAGATGCCCCTTGCAGTAGTTCGAATGCTGAGGGGAAGAGGGTATCAGTTCTTGATGATGACATGAGACCCTTGTACTTGATGCAGGGACAGAGGGAACCTTCCTTCGTGATGAAGAATCCGACTCCCGCGGGTGAAGCTGAAAGGCAAGTGATGCCAACAGGCAGGGACTCTCAGATGTATTCATCCCAGGCTTCGTTTTTGGGTTGGGACAGCGAGTAGAGGCACCCCCTGGGGGACGGGTGGGGGTGTGCCAGGCAGAAGGTCAATGGCATAATCATAAGGGCGATGTGGGGGCAAAGATATGGCTCTGGCCTTGCTTAACACAGCTTTCAGATCCATGTACTCAATAGGTCTGGGAACTCCTCAGGAGACTTGGATCCTGGGGACAGAGGGGTCTGGACATGGCGGAGGCATTGAGAGAAGTAAAAGGGAGTCTAGTTCACAATGTTGCTGTGAGATAAGTCAATATGTAGATTGTTCTTGACCAGCCACGTGTGACCCAAGACAATAGGAGTGTGGGGAGAATCCATCAAGTAAAACACTAGTTACTCATGGTGGTTGCCAGAAAGACAGAGACTCACTGAAACACTGACTTGGGTAATGGTGGCCACCCTCTGCCCATTTAGTGTGTGGGCCATGAGTGATTACTTAAAGCCTGAGGTAGGTAGACCTCACCGAGCTACCAGGCAGGAGTCTTTGAAGTTCTCCTCAGCACCAGAATCAATTAAAGCAGAAACCTCAGTACGTTGATTGTTCCACTCCAGGGAGGCAGGGAGAAGTCAAAGAGTCAAAGTCAAAAGAGTTTGTCACATACATGGTTACCGAGTATACCATGTAGTGAAATGTGCCCTGATTCAACAGGAGACTGTGTGGTTCCATTCCAAAAATTTACGAGTAAAAACAAAGAACTAAACACTTAGACAAGTAACAAGAAATAGATAAATAAGTAAATAAAGAAAATGATTTAAAAAAAAAAAAAAAAAACTTAAGTTGCATTATGGGGGCAGTGAAGTGACAGTGAGGGGAGCGGTAAATGGATATTGTGGTCTCTGGTTTGCGAGGATTGTGGTGGCATGACTGGGTTCAGAAGTCTAATGGCCTGTGGATAGACGCTCCTCCTGAGCCTCTCTGTTCTGGCCGTAATACTTCTGAAACATTTGCCTGATATCAGCAGGTCGAACAGATGGTTGCTGGGATGAGACAGGTCACTGATGAACCTAGTTGCTCTGGTCCTGCATCTCCTGGTGTAGATGTCCTGTAGAGATGGCAGATCAGATCTGGTGCGGTGTTCTGCCGCCCGGATCACTATTATCAAGAGTGTGGTGAAGCACCTGCTTTTACCATGCAGAAGGCAATGAAGTGCACCGACTAACTACAATACAGACAAGAACAGGAGGGCATCCTTCATTGCCTCTTGGCTGGGGTTAGTCGGGCATGGGGCCAACCTGCTTAGGTTCAAGACCAGAAACGTGAGAAACAGATGACAATGGGAGGTGGGGGTGCGCACATCTGTTGGATGATGGGTTGGCGGGGTCAGCAGATGCTCTCAGGGGGCCTCCATCACGCCTATCTCGGTAGTGCAGCCGTAGCCATGCGTTGACCTGGATGACCAAGTCCACCAGGGCTTCATAAGAATCAGGCAGATCCTGTGTGGTTAGCTCATCCTTGATGTTCTCAGAGAAGCCTTTCAGGAAGGTGTCATAATTAGTGTCTTCATTCCACCTGTAGGAGGTTGCCAGAGTCTGAAAGTCTATGGCGTTGTTGGACACGGACCCATCTCCCTGACACATATGCAACAGGCTGCCTACCGTCCCTGCTTCAAGCAGTCAAACACCCTCCTCAGCTCCATGGAAAAAGACAAGAAGTCAATATAAAAAGAAGAACTGGCCTCCCAAACAGCTGCTCCCCACTCTCTTGCCGGCCAGACAGCTGAGTGATCACGTAAGCCACCTTAGCTCGTTCAGTGGGGAGTGTGGACTGCTGTAGCTCAAAGATGAGTGAGCATTGAGAGAGGAGAGAGCAGCAGGTGAGACAAACAATCTGAAGGCATTCAGCAAAAACAAGTCAAGAAGCATGGGGTCAAAAATCCAGAAAAGTAGGCAGAAAACAATCAAGTTTGGCAGGCAAGAGCAGTTCAGGGAAAACAGGGTCAAAAATCCAGAGACCCTGAGAGAGACCACTATCAAGGACCATGCGCAGGAAAACATAATCACAATCTAACAGCTAAGATAAACAAACATAGGACTTATGTACTCAGTGCAGTAAACCAACAAGACAGGCTATTGGGGAAACACAAGAGGCAATAATGACGGTAATAATGGTGATTAGGTGGGGAAGGCAGGGGAAGGAAGACACAGGAAAACAGAAAAAGCCCTTTCAGTGATCAAAATTAGCCAGTAGTAATTGGTTTAAGAGAAATGTATGTTAACTGTATTACCAAAGTAAAACTGAAATAAAATCATTTTATTTTTAAGCACTCACTACAATAATATTTGAATTCATAGACTGCTGGCTGATACCAATGTTTTGCAACGTCTGTTACTGAAAGAAAACGGAGGTAGGAAGGAGACAAGGCAACTGTGGGGTTTCCAAAGTACTGGTACATTTATCAGGCTCACAGAACCGAGTCTCAGAGCCTTCAGTATGAGTTATCATTTGTAATGTGAATTACCTGAATACCTAATATGATGTGCAAAGGAGGTGTAATGGGCCTCATAAAATTAAAGTCAAATCTGTTGTATGATTACAGATGCTCGTTGACTTATGATGGTCCAACTTAGGAGTTTTTGATTTCATGATGGTGTGACATAAATGCACATTCAGTAGAAACTGTACTTTGCATTTTTAATTTTTTCCGGGCAAGTGATATGCAATATGATAGTTATTAGACTTTATAACTCCTCCCCTTTCTGTAGAGAGGGCACTTAGGCATCTGATTTCTACTTCAATTTTCCCCTGATCTGAGGTGTCCACAATTAAGTGCGCCGCCAGCAGGCGCTCAGTCCGGGGGTGGGGCGGAAAGACCGTGCACGTGGCGGTCTCGCAGCACCCGCAGGCGTAACAATAGTTATACTTATATACAGAATTTTATATTATTTAATTATTTACTGACTATTTCTTTCTTGTATTGTGGCTGTGGAAGAAAAAATGAAGTAACAGTTTGGGTGTAGAAACAGTTACACTTTATTTTGTATAGAAATACACACCGGTGTGGGAGAGTCCCTTCGGAAAGAGAGTGTCTCCCAATGAAGCATTACACAGTTATTTATACGGCAGTAGTAAGCAAAAAGTGTACGCCTTCCTGTACTCTTCCTCTTGCTGGATGTTGTTTATTCTCACTTCAATCTCGCTACCTTGAGCATTGTAACCTGGGTCGTCATGACCTGGGTGTTGGCGTCATTTCAAAATCTTGGGTGTTCGGCTACTTTCGGACAAGGCACGGAATGTACACGGCCTTGTAGTCTGGACATATAACCACAACAAAGCATTGGTTGTACCGATTTGATCAGCATACAGAATATCAGCATACAGAATAACATGTAATTTTAATGCCAAGAGCTGTGGGAGTCAGCTCTGTCTGCTTTTCCCAAATATCCAGTGAAATTGCAACCTCTAACTTTTCTGCTCCAGGAGTCCATAATTGCTCTGTTCTTTATGCATCCATGCAGTGAATTCTTCTGTTTAGGTTTCTGCAAAAACAAAAAAATACAATTTTGTTTTGTTTTTGCAGTTATACTGAATTAGTGATATTGGTGACCTCTTCCTTGTGTCTGTAATGCAAAAACCAATTAAATAAATGTATAAATCCTGATACATAAAATGAGATAAATATGCATAAAATAATAAATTGTCACACCCTCGGCTTTGTCGACCCCCGCCTGTACATTTGTCCTCGCGGGGGGTGCTGCCTCGCCCTCGGCTTAGCCGACTTTTGTGTGCACAGTCGCCCCGCTTCCCCCGGCAATGATAGGCGGGGCCACTAATTGCAGACTGTTTAAAAGCACCGTTGGTTCTTTGCCTGGGGCTCAGTCTTCCTTTGACTCTTGCCTTGTTCAGTCTAGGGCAGGCGGGGCAACTGGACTGAACCATCGACCACCGGGGGGAGGAGGCAAGAACCGCACCTGGTCTCGCTGCAGTCGGGAAGTACGATAGGGTTTCAGCAGGGACACGTGGAAGGTAGGACACACCCTGTAGTGAGATGGCAGTTGGAGGCGATAGGAAGCAGGTGAGACCTGTCGGAGGATTTTAAACGGGCTGATGTACCGGGGGCTGAGTTTCTTAGAAGGTAATCTCAACTTCAGGTCCTTCGTACGCAACCATACCCTCTGCCCCACGCGGAACGACATTGCCCGTCGTCTTCTATCCGCGTGGAGCTTCTGTGCCCGCACAGCTTCCTGCAGGTGTACCCGTGCCGTCTGCCATACCTGACTACTCCGTTGATACCACTCATCAACGGCGGGGATGTTGCTAGGGGTCGGATCCCACGGGGACAGTGGAGGTTGGTAACCTAAAATACACTGGAAGGGGAACAGGTTAGTTGATGCGTGGAGCAAGGAGTTTTGGGCGTACTCCGCCCAGGGGAGGAAACGACTCCAGTCTGCCTGGTTTTGGCTGCAATAACTGCAGAAGTACCGCACAATTTCCTGGACCAAACGCTCTGCCTGTCCATTCATTTGGGGGTGACCCCTAACCGGCACCAGAAAGCTCTCCAGACTGCGGAGGTGAACTGGGGTCCCCTATCCGAGACAATCTCCTCGGGTATCAGACGACATGCCTTGGAGAAGCGATCCACCACCACAAGAATGGTGTTATGATTATTGGAGCGGGGCAGATCTGTGATAAAGTCTAGTGCTATATGCGACTATAGCCGGCTTGGTATGGGGAGAGGCTCCAATTGTCCCGCTAGGAGTTGCCTGGGAACCTTTGATTGGGCATATATTACGCATGCGGCCACGAACTGCTTGACGTCGTTTCTCAGCGTTGGCCACCAGAATTGTTGTTGTGCCAGGTGGAGTGCCCTTCTCGTTCCTGGGTGTCCGGTGGCTGGAAAGTCGTGCAACCAATGCAGGAGTGTGGACCGTAGGGTGGCCGGGACGTATTTCTTCCCAGCCGGTTTGTCTGGTGGTCCAGGGTCAGTACGCTGGGCGTCCCGGAGGTCGTCCCAGAACTTCCATCGAACCGGTGCTACAAAACAAGATTCTGGGAGAATTGTTGTATTCTGAGAGAGTTCATAGACCTTGTTGTGTACCCTGGATAAAGCGTCCACTTTTTTATTTTTGGACCCAGGTCGATAGGACACTGTAAAACGAAAGCTGTAAAAAAAAAAAAGGGCCCACTGTGCCTGGTGAGGATTTAACCTCCGAGCCGTCTGCAGATATTGGAGGTTCTTGTGATCTGTCAACACAACAAAGGGGAGAATGGTCCCTTCCAACTAATGCCTCCATTCCTCCAGCGCGAGCTTTGTCCCCAGGAGTTCCTGGTTACCCACATCATAATTCTGTTCGGCCGGGGAGAACTTTCGGGAGAAATAGGCACATGGGTGCATTCGGGGGGGATTGCCATGTTGTTGTAAGAGAACCACCCCCACACCTACCCTAGATGCATCAACTTCCACGACAAACTGTCACTTGGGGTCTGGGTGTCGCAATACTGGTGAAGAGGTGAAGTGCCTCTTCAGTTCCTCGAAGGCCTCATCCGCACTGTCCGTCCACAGTAGGGGTCTGGGATTCCCACGCAGGAGGGCGGTTAATGGGGCCGCCACGGTGCAAAAATTTCTGATGAAACGCAAGTAGAAGTTAGCAAAGCCCAGGAAGTGCTGCAGGTTATTCACTGAAACTGGCTTGAGCCAGTTCAAGACTGCTTCGGTCTTCCCAGGGTCCATCTGCAAACCCCGTGTGCTTACAACAAAACCCAGAAAGGAAACCTTGGCAAGGTGAAATTGGCATTTTTCCCCTTTGACATATAGACTGTGGCATAGCAATCAGCTCAACACTTCGTACATGACCTATATGCTCCTCTCGAGTCTGGGAGAACACTAGGATGTCATCCAGGTACACCAGGATGAACCGGTCGATCAGATCCCCCAGGACATGATTGACAAATGCCTGAAAAACTAAGGGAGCATTTGCTAAGCCAAAGGGCATGACCAGATACTCATTGTGCCCTATGGTAGTACTAAATGCTGTCTTCCATTCATCTCCTGCTCGTATGCAAACTAGGTTGTATGCACGTCGCAGATCTAGTTTCATAAAAATCATAGCCCCGTTGACTCGCTCTAACACAGCTGTGATTAAAGGAAGTGGGTGTGGGTAAGGTACAGTCACTGCATTAAGTCCCCTGTAGTCAATACAAGGACGCAATCCACTGTCCTTTTTCTCTACAAAAAAGAATCCTGAGACGGCTGGAGAAGTGGATGGTCGAATAATGCCTGCCGCCAACGTTTCCACAATGTATGTTTCCATGGCCTGATGTTCGGCTATGGATAAGGGGTTAGTGTGACCTCGTGGAGGGGTGGTTCCTGGCAGGAGCTCAATTGTGCAGTCCCATTCCCTATGAGGAGGCAATCCAGCTGGTTTACCCTTACTGAAGACATTGGCTAGATAATCATATTCGGGGGGAACATTAGTGGGTCGGTGCATGGCTGGGCTTTCAATCGACGTAGCCCGAATAAGGAGATCCATGCATCTGTGGGGACACTGGGGCCCCCATGCCACTAACTCTCCTGTGCTCCAGGAAAAGTGAGGATCATGTGTCGCCAGCCAGGGGTAACCCAGAATGATGGGGCTCTCTTTGGAGTGTATTAAGTAGAAGGTGATACTCTCTTTATGCAAGTTGCCTATTTGCAGGTTCAGAGATTTCGTAAGTTCCTCCACCAGCTCTGTGCCTAAGCGCTGTCCATCGAGGGAAGTTATGCGCAATGGCCTTTGACATGGTTGTGTCGGCACTCCGGAGGCGATTGCCCAACTAATGTCCATAAAATTTCTACCGGTGCCAGAATCTACCAAGGCTTGGGCATCGATCCTCCGACTACCCCACCGTAAACGTGCAGGTAATAGTAACTGAAAATCGCGTCCCAAAGGACTACTCACCCCGCCGCATACCCTGCCGATAACGGTACTGGTCGCTCGCTGGGAAGGGCAATCCGAGCGAATGAGGTCCGGTTGCCTGCAATTGAAGCAGAGCCTCTCCGGCCGTCTGCAGCGCCACTCCGCCGGAAATAAACGACCGCGTCCGAGCTCCATAGGTTCCGCCGGCACTTCCGGGAGGAAGGGGCGACGTGCGCCAACTGAGTATTGTAGTTCCATGGTTTGCTCGCGGAAGAGGTTGTCGATCTTAATGGCGGTCTGGACGAGCTTGTCCAGAGACCAGTCATCTCCCCGGTAGGCTATTTCCGCTTGTAGGCGAGGACTGAGTCTGTTGGTAAATGCGGACTGGAGAGCCGACTCGTTCCAGGTGCTTTCGGCTGCCAGAACGTGGAATTCAAGCGCATAATTAGCTACTGAGCGCTTCCCTTGCTGAAGGCGCAGGAGGCGATCATTGGTGGCTTGTCCTGCTTCAGGATGGTGAAATACAGCCTGGAAACGCGTCTTGAATTCTTCATAAAGAATACCGGCTAATTCAGGCCTTTTCCAGAATGCCGTTGCCCACTGCAGAGCGTGTCCAGTGAGTAATGCAATGATATAAGTAATCCAACTGTATGCTGAGCGGTAAGCCTGAGGACTGCTGGCGAAGACCAACTCACATTGCAGGAGGAACCCTTAGCATTTTCCCAGAGAACCATCATATCGGGGTGGTGTGGCCAAGTGCGGATCTGCCTCAGGGGGACTCGTGCAAGCCGTATCGGTCAGCAGCGGATCGTAGGGTGCCCGCGACTGGTCCTGGAGAATGTGTAAGACCGCTTCCATGGACTTGGACAAGCGGTTAAGGGTCTGATCATGTGAGCCAAAGAGCGCTCCGTGAGCTGCGAGTGCACTTTGAAGTTGGTCAGCGTCTGCTGGGTCCATTGATGCGGCGGGACCTTCTGTCAGGAACTCGATCGGAAATTAAGTGTAGGACCCAGATTTATTAAAATTAAGGTATTGCATGGTGCTGCAAAATTCTGTGGTAACTCTTTTGATTCAGAATGCCAGTCACTCTGTGCAAGTCACCAACTCTGCCTCCAGCAAAAGAACCCTAGACCATCACACTTCCTCCTCCGTGTTTGACAGTTGGAGTCATACACCGAGGAACCAGCCTTTCACTAACTTGACGGTGTACAAACACCCTGTGTGATGAACTGAAGATTTCAAATTTTGATTCATCGGTCCATAACACTTTCTTCCAGTCTGCAGTAGCCCACAGCTGGTATTTCATGGCCCAGACAAGCCTCACTTGCTTATTTTGTCCTTTAAGGAATGGCTTTCTTACTGCCACTTACCTTGTCAAGCCTGCAGCACAAAGTCTCCTCTTCACAGTAGAAACTGAGACTTGCTTTTTTCAACCACTGTTAAGCTGTGCTTGAAGCTGTTGTGCTGTGAAGCTCCTATCACGCAAGCTGGTGACCCTCAGAAACTTGTCTTCTGATTTGGTTGTGACTTTGGGTCTCCCTTCCAGGTCTTCCTATCAGAGTTTCCTCCAGGTTCCTATCAGAAATTTCCTTTTTTTCAGGTTTTGCTAACCTAAACTTTAAATTTAAACCTCTGGCAGTTTATTGCTTACCTTTTCACCATTTTAGGTCATTCATTGCATTTCAACTGATTAAATTTGAAGAAAAAACTGGAAAAACTGAGGTGTTCTAAAAATTTTGACCAGTAGTTGTATATTAAAGTGTTGTAGTGATATCTGAGGAAATTGGAAGGTTTGGAGCTGAAGAAAATCACAGCGCAACACAGAATTTGACATCCGTGCATCAGATTTTGACAACAAATCACTTGCTTTGAGTGTTGATTTTTCACTAAAGGTGAGTTTCTTTGCAGGACTGATTGATGTTCGGGGAGCTGCAAAATTTCTTGAAGACTTCAAGGCAACAGGCATGGGTGAGTCTGCAGTATTAAACACTACAAAATACATTCAATGATCAAGGACACATCTTGGGCAATGCAATATTAAACATCCAAGCTTCAGAAAATGAAGACCATCAAAATACTGCATAAAACTACAAGTGATAAAAATACCAAAACTGGCTGCTGAAAGGAAGGGAATTGTAAAGATGATAGATGATGAAATCATAAAGGCAGAGAAGTTATCTTGTAAATTTTATGGGTACTGTGTGCTTGGCAACAGTTGTCTTTCAAAGAATCTGGAAGTTTATGCAAAGCTGCTAGATGAACAGGGAGAACTTGCAGTAGCAACTGAGCTTTGGTTGCATCCTTTAAAGTCTCTGGATTCTTTAGCAGCCATAATAGTTAATGAGATCATTGTCTCTCTACCCAAGAATGCATAGATTTACTACATGAGACTGAAGATGGATACATGGTTCAGACTGAGTCTTTTGAAGATATGAGAGAACAAACTGATCATTTCAAAAGTCAGGAGGAATGAGATCCCTCTAGAACAATAAAAACATTGAAAGAAATAAACCAACATCTAAAACACTGAAATCTTTATTCAAACCTTACCTTTCAAAATTCTGAAAAATGTATGGCAAGTATTACTTCATAAGGTAAATTCTTAGGAAAAAAATACTCCTTGTTGGGAAAATTAGGCTGTTATCATGCATGCGTGAAGGAAACAGAAAAAGGTGGATCCAAATGCATACCAAATTATTCATTAACCAGAGAGTATTCACAGGTAATGGTTAGAAAATGGTATGGTGGAACCAGGAGTGACCCGCTTAAAATACAAGGTACCGAAACAGAAATGGGTCTGACCCCCAACCTCTTGCTGCATGCAGATGGATGTACATTTTGTCAGTGTGCTGATATTAGCCATCCATTCCCTCACACATGTCCCTCACGCATTTTGTTTTTAATGTTTTTAGTTTTCAGCAACTCTTGAAAATGAACATTACAGTTTTGCTTTACACTGCTCTGTTGTGTGGCTGAGTGGATAACTTATTGTAGTTTGTGTTGAAATTATCCTTAGACTGACGCATCAGCTCAGTACAAGGAAACAAAAACAGGATTTACGGAAGAAAAGCATTTACTAAATATGTTTAAATGAATTTGTGTTTATAAACATTAAACCAGTAATCATGTAAGAAGACTTTTTTTAAGCTTAGGTTGTGTTAGTGTAAGTAGTAATGCAGAAATACTTTAAAACTTTTTTGTGGATACAAATAGTTACAAAGGTGATTCATTTATTTAGATTAAAAATAATTTACTGTTTTTAAAATTATTTCTTATGATTTATTATGGAATTCATAGCCATTTATTGTTTATTTTAATTGTTTTTTGATGCTTGAAAACTAAAGCATTTCATTTTATTTTCTGCTCTTCTAGACAACACTGAGTTGTCTACCCTACAGTTAAAGTAGAGATTTCATAACTACTGCAGCAGAGCCTCAACCTGCATGAATATGGGGGGAGAGGAAGACTCATCTACCTGTAATGAAAAAATGAAGCGAGAGAGAGTGGAGTTGTTTGAAAAAACTCAAGCAAAAGTGAAAAAAGGCCTGACTGAGCTTGAGAATTTGCTGAAGGAAGGAAAAGATGAAAATGATGCTAGAGTAAAAGCAATAGAGGACCAGATTCGCTCAGCACTTGAGGTTCCAAAAGAAAGTTGGGCCTCAAAACATCGGTCTCTAAAAGATCTCATTGACTGCATTTCTAAAAATCTTCAGGATCTGCAGAATTCTTCACACCAGCTTGAGTGGATTTCAGATAAAGATGTTTTAAAAAATGCATCTGGAGGTTCTTGTCTTGATGGTGTTTACAAAACTGGAAATGCAGATGACTTGCTCACCAAAAGAGAAAAACTCATTGAAATTCCTGAATTTTT
>CM030901.1:6062657-6233023 GCA_018136845.1 Heterotis niloticus
CAATTTAGTTTACAGTCTGTTTATTGAGTTGCAATGTAATTTTTTTTATCAGGATATTTTAAATTACTTATGATTTTTTTTGTTAATGGCTGCGCATCTCGTATCTTTAGAAAAATAATTACATTGTTCGGTAGTATTGTGTAATAAACTCTCGACCTTTAATGTCAGAATTGTTCTGTAAAATAATATCCAGAGCAGTGCAAAAATGTTTAAGAAACCACTTAAAGTATTATTTATACATTTGTTTTATTGAATTCAGATGTATTATTATTATTATTATTATTATTATTATTAGTAGTAGTAGTAGTAGTAGTAGTAGTAGTAGTAGGAATAGTGTTAGATTAGTATATTTTAAAATTTTTTGCCCCTGTACTGTCGTCATTGCCAGTTGTTGCTTTAAGAATCCACAGCAAAATCAGTAAAGCAAAGGGGGAAAGGGTTTGTGGAATAAACATCTAACCCTTCGAATAATTTATAGCCACAACTTATTTTAGTTTTTCGTGGCTCTCATCCGTCCATCAGCACTCCTCACGTTGGATTATTGTGCGGTACAGATTTCAGTTCTTTTGTGCTCACACCGTGGAAGTTGCGTGTTTATTTCTGAATGTGCAGGGGAGATAAATGAATTCGCGCTCCTTCCCTGCCGTTTCCAGGCTTGGGTGTCAGCAGGTGTGTTTGTGTGGGTCTCGGTGCGTGGGGTACGATCTGGACCTGGTTCAGGTGTGTATGAGGGGGACCCGCCCAGGTGTGTGTGTGTGTGTGTGTGTGTGCGTGTGTGTGTTGAGCTGGAGCACAGTGCGCAGGCGTCTAATGTCAGCCTGTAGGAAAATAAAAAGATACGGTAGCGCTCATGAGACTCGGGACGGCGTTATTGGCCCGGTTCTGATCTAATCTGGGCCCGGGGACACCTACTGTCAGCATAAACAGACACCAGCCGCCGCCTCTCATCCGATTTCGGCGCCTGCCGGAGATGCTGGTCACACTGCTGTTGCTTTTCAGAACATATAGTGTGTATGTGAGCGCAGGTGGAACACGGTGGGTCACCTGCCGGGTTCTCGCAGTGACAGTGACAGCTGTCCCCTTGCGCCACATGGACGCATCACACCTGAAAGAGTCGCCTCTCACCCTCATGGCTGCAGTGAGTGGCACCTCATGGTGCCTCTGCCCTGAATATTTAATACAAATCATTTACCTTGGTTACCTTCGCACATCTTTATAGGCGAATTATTTATTACTTACCTGTTAAAGTCATCTGAAAATATGGAGTGGTCACTGACGTCATACCGTACTGTGAAATTTATGTAATAATAATAATAATAATAATAATAATAATAATAATAATAATAATAATAATAATAATAATAATGAAGAACCCTGTCAACTGAAATGACTCTCCGCAGTACAGGGTGATTCAAAAAGGGATGAACACTCAACTTTTTTACTCAGTAATTAATTATTATATCAAACTATTTTACTTTTTATACTTTTGCGCATTTAGAACATTAAAAAGCTAATAATTAGACAAATTGGTTTATACGAAATGTTCATATGATACTTATTAACTGAGTAATACATTTATTAAAGTGTTTAATTCTCTTTCGAACCATCCAATATTACTCTTTAAATAAACGAATTAAGACATTAATAATTCCTAATAAATCGTAATTGCAAAAATTCGCAATTACATTTTTCCCCTTTTTATAGCACAGCATGCCGTTTCAATGTATGCGTTTTAACTGCTATTAAAATGCAATTGTACATTATATCACTCTTCTTATTGCAATCTATTATAAAGACATAAAGAAAATTACATTATAACAGCATTGCTTAAAGATAAATTAGAAATGTTATTATGTGTTTGATGATGTCGCAGTTTATTTAGTTATTTAGCTCAGGTGTTATAAACCTTATAAGTGTTTATGTTTACATATGTACAGGTCTATACAGCCCATTTATAGTGGAGTGCAGAATAAAGCCCCTCTCCAGTGAGAATAACGCTCATTTCTCCTCACTTTGCAACACGATCAAGCCTCCAAACTGAGGTCACACATATTTACAGACGTAAGAATGAAGTGCATTATGGATTTATGCTCATTTAATATTCACAAAACCAGGGTTCTCATAAATCATTCATACTGGGGACCGATACGTGCTGCTGCAAAAAGTGCTGGATACGTGAATATGCGAAATACACGATATTCTATTTATTTAATAGCGCAAACGAAACAGCGAGAAATACAAAAAAGTTGGATGCACGGCGGCTCATGCGTATTTCCAGCAACTATCGATGTGACTGAATGCATTACTGAACATTTTGCGTTAAATTATTCAACTGTTGACTGCTTTTTGCATTATTTAAAATAAATCTATCTATCTATCTATCTATCTATCTATCTATCTATCTATCTATCTATCTATCTATCTGTTACCTCCTTCCACTGTAATGTTGGCCACGGTGGGACCATAATGGCTCTGACAAACACTGACCATTAAGCTCCTTCATATTAGATTTGTTTTTTCCTGCTTTTCTAGAACCAGGGACAGTCGGAATTTTAACGGATCTGATTCCCTCAGCAGATCACCTGCATGCGGATTCGTTTTAATTTGTTTAAATTTCAGAGCTCAGAAGCAGCGCAGTTTTTTAAAGTTAATACGCAGGTGGGAGGACTGTTTAGAAATAAAGACGTTGAGTCAGTTGCGAAGCCCGAATTATTATCGTATCCGAACCATCTAGGTAAACAGTTGTATTGAAAAGGATGGCAGCTGAAAAAAGTTATGATTTTTTTTTACCTGCAGGAGCTTCAAAATTAATATAATTTACCCGCATGCCAAGGAAAGAGGTGTAAAATTGGCGGGTGTTTTTACGAGAAACATTTTCATGAATAGTTCATTTTTTTAAAACATCTGCTCAGGTTTAGTCCATGCAGCATCTCATTTTATTAGCAACTGATTTCATCTAAAGAGAGTTAAAAAAAAATAAATTATGAATAATAACTATTCACACAATTATGGATTTATATTAACAATAATAATTAAATAAATTCGTCCATCCATTATTAACAGCCGCTCGTCTAAGAAAAATTTCGAGTGACCAATTCGCCTGAAACGCATGTGTTTGGACTGTGGGACTGGAAGAAATCCATGCACAGTGATTTTTGGACAAAACCGTACTGGTTTCGCAGCCATGGATCTACAGTAGACAGAATCATCAGGCAGAAGCCTGAAGGGTCGCTCAGCAGGGGACACGCAGCAGAAATCGGGAATCTCATTTTTATGGATTTAAGTGTCGAAATGATTTATTGACGCTTATTGAAGACGCGTTCACGTGCAAAATGAGTGAATTGCGAAGACACCCCCCCCCCCGCCCACCGTGTGTTTGGTTGCTGGGGAGCTAGAACACTGCCTACAGGCTTGTGGATTCTCACCAGTGGCCCCGTGGTTTTGTCTAAAACATGTTCATAGGTTGCAGCAGTTTGCAACTGGATCAGCTAGAAATTTGTAGTGCCAAAAAAACAATCTATGTACTTTTACGCCAGGAAAAAAAAACTGCCGATCAGTAATTTAAATTTTAAGACATTTTTGAAGCAGAAGTATAAATGTGGACAAACATGGCAAATTTCACATCATTTATAAGGAACTGAAGTCATTCAAGGTTTTACGATGCAAAATTCAGATTCATCCTCTGAGTTTAGAAATAAAATTAGCTTGTAAAACAGCAAATGCAATAATGAGGGTACATTATAACCAAATGAGTTGACTGGTTTGATGGTTGAGCTCTTTAGATGCATGAGAAGGATGTCGGCTTACGTGGATTCACAGCTGCTCTGTGGCTTGTCAAGGAGGAAAAAATAATTTCATCTACATTTAAGCGGCTGTTGCAAACACAAATAAGATTTAGGTAGCGCTCTCACCGGCTGCTTTATTAGGTAACCATATCAAGTATTGGGTGGGACCTGCTTTTTCCTTCAGAACAGTATAAATTCAGCAACAAGCTGCAGGACACACTCAACAAGGTTCTTGCTCCGTGTTGGCTTGACAGTTTCACAAAATTTCTGTAGACTTTATGATTGTAGATTCTTTTCACTGATATCACGTTTCACCTCGCCCTAAAGACACTGTCATGTTTGGTGGAACCATCTTGAGATGATCTTGGAACCATCTGGTGAAACCATCTTGTAATATCTCAAAATATCCTGCTGGAAGTATCAGTTTGAGAAAAGCTTGACTGACCATGAAGAGATGCACCTGGTCAGCAGTATTTGACACTTCGAGATACTTACACAATGCACAGCTGGTGCTAAAAACCAAATGTGTGTAAAACATTCCCCACACCATTACACTTCCACCACCAGTATGTACCAGCCTGGTGTACCTAAGAAAGTGGTAAATGACTGTGTTTTAGACACAAGGGCAGTAATAGTCAGCTGTCGACCACATGCTAGTTTTCAGCATTTGACTGACTGAAGTATATAGAATAATTAGTTAGATGTCTGCATCTCCGCTGTGTAGATGTTTGCGCGTGAATTTATTAAGCTGAGGGTGGAGGTCTGATGTTTGCTCCCCGGTGCCTTTAGCTGGACTTTCAAGGTGGAAACAGCACAAGTATCATCTGCAGTGTAACACACAGTTAGCAAAGAGCCATTTGAGGCTGAGAGATCATTTGACACAGAGGTTGCTAACATTATAAAATATGTAAATTTATGTGGCACAGGTAGGACTGAACTGACTGACCTTAATGACACAAGCTCTTTTTTTTCCAAGGAATGATGTTGATGCCAACCTCAGGGAGAGATAAGTGCCTCTGCCTCTGAAAAAGAGACTGTTTATTGTTGTAAATGGAGGCTGTTTATATTCTAAAGAGCTCTTTGGTGGCTAGAACACACAGTAATAGAAGTATAGTAACAACAACAAAAATGACAGCAAAATTGAAATCTGTTTTGCCTGACAGTATAATAAATAGGAACATATGCTGATATATTTCAATATTTTCCAAGGAATCTTTCACAGTTGTATTTATTAGATTGCAACAAAGGGAATATTCACAGTGGGGAAGACAAGCCCTGTCATGGAGAGCGTTATTAAGTATAAATGATTTTGTTATGGGCGTCAATTTCTCTACGGTGGCGCTTTTTTTATTTATTTTTTTCTTTGATATGTGGATGCTAAATTTTATTACTCACACAGATCATTTGGTTGTGGCAATGCAATTTGGAAACGGGAGCTTTATTTCTTGTTTAACATGGTTCGGCCGTGTTAATGATCATTTGGGATCGGGATAATGATGGACTAATAAGAGATTTATCTGCGAGCGCTTATTTCAAGGCCCGCGCGAGCCGCCGTGCGCAGACAGCACAAATGTGTCACATTGCCGCAGGTTTTCAGCTAGACAGCGTTAGACAGACATCTTGCTCAGTTTTGTTTTCTTGAACATTAAGTTGAACTTTTCAGGCTCTTTTTGCTGCCAGGGTTTTTAATGTAAAAAAAAAAAAAAATCTCTTCTGAGGTTTAATTAATTTATTTTTTTTTACATTTCTTGTGACCTTCAGGAAAATGCATACAAAATATTAAATGATGTAACGCTTTGCTTTTTCGTCAGTCATATAGCATGATGACAATTTTGCTGTCGTAACCAGTCCGGTTTTTTAAATTTAAGATGATAAGATGCAAAGCAAGTTTAGTGTCCTTGAAAAATAACACGATGCAATGAAATAATGATATATAATATTATATAATGACACACATACAGCACATATTCTCGTCTCTATATGTTCAACTAATGGAATCCCTGCTGTGAACAGTCAGCCCCCTTTTCTACTGTTGTGGGCCACTTGGATTACATCTAAACTTGTGGCACAAAATGTACGTCAGTGTCAGGACCGGCAGGCAGTGCTGGATGTCCATCTGATGACGAAAGCTCTTCTTCTTCTCCAGGCTATTGATTCCCACTCAGGCAGGCAGTGTAAATTCTACACTTTGGACATGAAGATTTTAAGAGACAAATCAGTTGTCTGTAGAAAATATTAATCTCTGTTTTGCAAATATACTCAGTGACTATTAGATACACCAGACTGGCACAGACTGGTGGTGGAGGTGTAATGGTGTGGGGAATGTTTTCTTTGCACATGTTTGGTTTTTAGTACCAGCTGAGCATAATGTGAATACCACAAAGTGCTGAACATTGCTGATCAGGCGAAGTCCCCACTTCTCAAGCCCGTAGACTTTGGGATGAGGAGAAACATGATGTTATGTGGAGTCAAAAAGTCTACAAAAACCACGTGAAGCTGTCAAGCCAGCATGGAAATAGAACCCTATGGAAAGTTTCTGTCAGCTTGTTGCTGAATTCATTCTGAAGGCAAAAGTGGGTCCTATTATCCTTAACCTTTTTATCCTGGTCAGGGCTGCAGCAGTACAGAGCCAGTCCTGGTATCACTGGGCATCAGGCTAGGAAATTACCCCCTAGACAGGACACCGGTGTGAACATATTCATCTTAATCATATTTTAATGAGTCTTTCGTTCCTGCATGTCGTTTTAACACCGATCACAGGAGATTAATATTGCGGTCTTTGGGACCAGTACGTAATGTTGCCATTTGTGCGGGGAAAGCGTGGTCCCATCAACCCATCCCATCGACCCCTGAAGTGTCTTTAGCGGCGCCGGTTTTGATTGCTCTCGCTGAATGGCGATTGTTAATCTGTCAGCATAGCGCTTTGGTTCTCATGGAGCCCTACGCCACATGTACACAGCATCTCCTGGGGATCCACCCCAAACTCCTGCTGCCTCCCAGCTCCTATTTTAGCTCCTGGATAAGTCAACCGCAGTCTAGACCTCGTAAGGTCTACAATAGCAACAGTCACCCACGCTCAGCACACACCAAAGAGTTCAGAGATGAAATCTCCTACTTGCTCAACACTCAAGTCCTTTTCCACATTTTTTTTCTCATTCTGCTATAATATCTGACCCTCCCACAGTTAATATAATTATGCTTTCACGTTAAATGTATTACCAAAAGGGCTATTTCAAATTGATGTACATAAAATGAAATGTACTTTTATATCTGATCCGTTACACTGGAATTAATGGGCATTTTGAATGGCCGGGGTTTTCTTTGTCGTCATTATGAATATTTAATTTCTGACATAAGATCTAAGCCCTGTATGTTTAGTAAGAGTGCAATATGCTCCTGTTAACCATTTTAAGATGTGAATTCTCATGGAAAATTTAGCAAGTAGTGTTGTTTTTCAGAAACCTTAAAAAGCACAACCCAGCATTTTAACCGAAGAGACACCTTTTACGCACTGAGGTACCATGAATACCTGCACTAGTAAGAGTTGCAGTTAAATACCCCAAGCTAACTGCCAACAGCTCACCTTCTCCATGGGGGGTGCCTCCCGGGGCAGCGCCGGTGCGGCTGGGCCCTGACTGTCTCTCCCTCTGTTGTCCTCCAGCGGAGCAGGCGGTGGATGGACAAGCGGGAGGCCCGGGAGAGAGCCCCCGCCCCGTGGCCGAGGGGGAGGCGGGCAGGGCCCCTCCTGCCTGGAGCTCTGTGGAAGCGTTAGCCAAACACTATTACCCCGATCTCGCTGTGCTGCGAGACGCTAGTCCACTCCTGGACTACCCCTTTCTCAAGGGCGCTTGCCCAGGTGAGTTCACCCCCCAGGTGACCAGGGACCACAGATGACCCTAAACTGACCCACTCCCATCAGGGGACATTATTTCAGCATCAGTCTTATTTTGGAGTGATATTTTGCTACTTTAATTTAGATCACGCTTAATAATGTTATTCCTGAAAACAAGAAAAATTGGCATACACATGTTTCTCCGTATATTTTTTTAACTATTACTATTCCAGTGTGTATTGCCATGCAGACCCATAATATCAATAATGCTAAATTTTTGTAGTGTTACAATATGGAAACCTTCTCTCTTTAGAAAATATGAGGGAGAATGGGCTGGAGGAATTTATCAAGCGTTTATAATTTTGGCCATTGTTATTACCACACAAAGAGGCTGATGGGCTGAATAAATGACTACATATATTTTTAAAATAGAAGTTTTGAACTTCGAGTCATTTGCCCGAATTTACCTTGCATGGCAAACGTTTTCCTTACATTAGGCAAGTCCGTGTCAGTCTTAACTGTGGTATGATGGCATTTATTTGCCGCTCTTACTTTTCCGTACCTGCTGCCGAGTACAGGAGGTGCAAAGATCATTCATGCTGTATGTACTGTGCAAATACTTACATTTGTTAATTAACAAGGACATGAAGTACGTAAACTAACTAGGGTTCACATCCAGTAAAATAAGATCAGCAGAATTTGGTCATTAAAGAACAGTCAAAGCAATACTTTAAACTCAGCATTTAAGCAAAATACATCAAACAATTTAACAAAGTCCAACAAATTTTATGGTTTACTCATTTGATTCTTTTTTGATTTTAGCAAAAATATTTTCATTTATGCTGCATTTTGCATCTCTGTTCCATAATATCTCTAAGAGCATTTGTAAGTCATCTTGGATTGGGCTCAGTTGCCCATTAGTTGAAAGAAGTATCAGTTGAAAGAATAAATAAATAGATAAAATGAATAAATAACTTTAAATATTCAGTGTGCGTAATGTGGAAAATAAAAGTAAGAAGAAAATGGTTAAGAGCTTCCTTCAAGTTTTGTAAAGAAACCAGCCGCTGTCAATGTGGTTCAGTTTAGTGAACTTGTTTTGAGGAACCTGGACACTTGACAAGGCGACAGACTTTTTCTTCTGTTTTCCTGGCAGCCGCTCTGTCCCCATTTTCCGTCACCCGACGGATCGGCCATCCGTACCAGAACCGGACGCCACCAAAGCGGAAAAAGCCACGTACCTCCTTCAGCCGGGTGCAGATCTGCGAGCTGGAGAAACGCTTCCACCGGCAGAAGTACTTGGCGTCGGCCGAACGCGCCACCTTGGCCAAGGCCCTCAAGATGACTGATGCCCAGGTCAAGACCTGGTTCCAGAACCGCAGGACAAAATGGCGGTAGGTCAAGTAATCTTTTTCAAACATGATAGCATAATAACAATCTTTCCTTTGTATATGATAATAATCTTTGCTTTTAAAGTCAGTAAGAAAGAGGTATTTGGAAACATTTTGAGATTTCTCAACGTGGAATATCCACTCTCTCCAAACTCCACTAATATATATCCACTCTAGCCTAATTTTGTTTCATTTTGAGATGCAGATAAATGTACTTAAGTTGTTACAAAAATTTGGGATCTTTTTTAATCAGAGGGTTAGGATCAAATCATTTTGTTAGTGTGAAGATGTTTTTTTAAAATTAATCCTTTATCGGATTTTCAACAGGAACCTCAGACCACAGCAACCTTACACTTTAAATTTTAGGTAATATATAATCATTCTGAAATACCAACTTTTCATAGTATTTCATATTATTTGTCAGAGAGTGTGTGTGTGTGTGTTTATATATATATATATATATATATATATATATGTGCTATAAATAATTTTAATTACGGGAAATTTAAAACAAATGATTCCATTTTGGTACATTTATGTTTCATGCGTTACAAACTGAGACTTTACACCATGCTGTGCGTTAAAACCAGGTCCTGCTTTAAAACCCGACTCACATTAGCAGTGCAGAAATTGAGAACGGGTGCCAACCGATCACTTTTTCTGAGCGTATGAGAATTTAAAAAACTAGACAAAACACGAGGTTGAGAAGAGTCTCGTGCCTTTGTTTTATGGTTCACTTGTTGCATCTCACTTTTCCCATTGGTAATAATTAATGCTAATTCAATGGGATAACTGTACACCCAGTATGATAATATTTTATTTAATAAATGACTGTGTATTAATAGATATTACTGTACAGAGATATTTTTATTATACTGTATAAATACTACACACAATATATGAAATTAGCTATCATTTAAGTGCTCCTCAGGTGGAAAATAATATCCTGTGATGAAGCAAATTCAGATAAACTGAACGTGGCATTTTACAAAAATAAAATTTAATCTTTATTTGTGCCAATTTAATATAAAAAATACGCATTTTGGACTTTTTTTAAATGGTGGGGAGAGAAGCTCATCGACTTCCCTGTTAAAATTCACTGAGAGCATCATGGTAATAAAATACAGTAATAATACAGTTTGCTTGGCTTGGCTTGTTATATTTAATAGGAAAAATCTCTTGACCAAGCAAAATCGTTCCAGCCCTTAAAAGGTTTCCTTAGCCTTGCTGTCCAAAGCAATACTGACCCGGTGGTCTGAATAATGGAACACATTGCTCACTGAAGAAACATAAGCCTAATACACTCAGCCAGCAGCGCGAGGCTCTTTCCAAATGAAGGGAAACACAATCGAATTATAATGAGGCTTTTATTCCATCGCTCTTTACAAGCGCGGCCCGGCGCAGAGGCAAACTGTTAGTGTTTGATTTCTGCAATGAGAACACAGCGCAGTTCAACAATAAGGCTAAACAGTTATGGTAAAACAGTTTTTACATTTCCTGTTGGATGTTTTAGGTGCAGGACATCCACAGTTCCACACTTTTAATTTCAGTCATGAATGTAGCCCTAAGATTTAGGATCAGATTTATTAGCGAAATGTGCTCACACATACAGGGAGCACAGTTTTGGTTTTCAACGGCTCTCTGTGTACTTCAAGACAACACAACATACACACAAACATGCAAAATATGCATAACAGTGCAAGAAGAATAAAAATAAGAATAAATATTATAAAGGGAATAAATATTATGTGAGAATATTTCCCATATAAGTAAATATTCTACCTAAAAATACTCCACAGCTTTTGTAGAATGGGTTAATAAGAAGTTGAAATGAGCTAAAATGCATTCCGATGGAAATTAAATGTCTTAAACTTGAAATTTTTCATATTTATTATTAGTAATGCTTCATCATATAAAACATGCTGAACAATAAAAACAGCGTTTTCTCTTGTCAGTTCATATGCTGACTCAATATTACATCAAGTTGGAGGAGCAGTTAATAATAACAGTAAAAATTTAACCGCTGTGTGAGATTTCATTTCATTGCATTTTGTGTTATGTGTGCTTTTTTCATACCATATCCAGGCCGGTAACCAAAGTAGTACCACACCAAAAAGCCTCTTTTTTTAGTTCAGTTTCGATTTCACGTCACCTGTACAATAAACATCAGCTTTCAGGTACGCGTCTAGTAAAAGCACAATGAAATCAGTGACTAATGCACAGTCAAATGGCATATGGCAGATCTGTATGTTGATAAATGAGAAATGTATCGGAAATATAAATACGTGACATTGGAGCAGCATTGCACCGCATTAGTATATTTTTCAAAAGTTGAGTTCAGCTGCTGAAAACGTGATCTCTGTTTCATATCACTCATAACTTGGATTGGTGACTGCAGACATCAGAATGATCAGAATAAATGAGTTTCCCAAAAAAAATTACATATTTGAATTCTTCTTTCCAGCCACAGTACCTAAAGTGAATTATTTCCTCACTTAGAATTACGCTATTAAATAAATATCAGTTTAAACGCAATAATGAAATAACAAAGACCCCAGGGAAAAACAAGCTGATGTTTTGTATTTACCACCTCCCACCTCTAGGAGGCAGACTGCAGAGGAGCGGGAGGCAGAGAGACAGCAGGCCAACCGGCTGATGCTGCAGCTCCAACAGGAGGCTTTCCAGAAGACCCTGGCGCAGCCGCTGCAGCAGGACCCGCTGTGCCTGCACAACTCATCCCTCTTCGCCCTGCAGAACCTGCAGCCCTGGGCAGAGGACAACAAGGTGACCTCCGTCACCTCCATAGCATCTGTGGTGTGACCCCCCACCCGGGCTGCAGGGGGGGGGGTGTGAAGGGCGGAGGGGGTGAGACAGGTTGGGTGTGGGTAGGATGAGGGGTATTTTAAAGAAAACGCCAGGGTGCCGGAAGCGATCGCTCACAACCATGTGGAATAGCCGGAGCGGCTTGTGTGCTAGACAAGGGTGACAGGGGGCGCTTTTCCCAGCGTGCACTTGGCTCCTTCCGCCCCTGCAGAAACGCAAAGGACTGCAGTTAAATCAATCCTGTTTCTTACGATTACGGGGGTGGTATTTTGCCAGCTGGTGGAAGGGCGTGTCGGATAGCGAGACTTTATTAATCCGCCGGTATCTGTGTACTTCTTCCAGTTTTATCCTTTTTTTGTAAAATGTGTGTGTGCGCTGGATCTGGATATGAAAATGCTGTGGCGTTTCGATTTCATTAAAATGGAAATGATAGACAAAAGCCTCCCAGTGAAAAACCTGCATTTTTTTTCAACCTGCACTGTGTCTAAAAGTGAATGATTTGAGTGTGTTTTGACATGTTTACACGCCATCTTCACCCCCCCCCCCCCCCAGCTGTCCGTCCAACAGAGGGAAGAGTTTTGCCCTCAGCACCAGGCGACTCTGACACCTCTCATAGATGCCGGCATCGAGCCTCATCCCCTGTCTTTCAACACTGGCCAGGAGGCGGGAGCCAAACACTAACTCTGACTCCCTTTGGCTTTCCACTTTTCTACACGTTGTACCATGCATGTCCCAGACATCTCCTTGCGAGTGTGTGGAACTGCTGCTGCTGTTGCCGCCGCTGCTGCTGCTGAAGTTTCCGGGAACTTCGAGACGTTGCCTTTTCAGAAACGCCGGTGTGGCTCGCGAGCAGCTGTGGCATTTTTTTCTACTGAAGTCACACCGGATTCACCTGCGATCAACCATCCGACATGTTTTTATACTCAAGCTTTTAGTTGCTTTTCCGAAGCTACCGAAAAGGAGCCCCCGGTTGAACTCGCCTTGGTAGCTTTTTGGTTTTCTACCAGAAGACAGAATCTCACAGACCAACCGACTCGTTGTATTTTCAAACAGCTGATGTGTCAAAAGTCATGGTAACGTCCCTCCCGAGCATTATTGTTTTAAGACAGTATGTGTTTGTAGTATTATAGACAAAGCAATTGTGAAAGAAAGAGTTGAGCAGTGCCGGAATGTTTATGGCATCTTCACCCAACATCTCGAGTTTTCTTTAAGCTGAGTTACGTCGGGCCTCACGTCCGTTCTAACCAGTTGTCCTCCTTAAAACGGTGACCTCTGGGAGCCGATTTCAGGTTTGAAGGCGCAGAGAGGAAAACTGGCGCTGTTTCCCGTCGCACCCATTTCAGCAGATGCTGAGATAGTATCGACACCTTGTTGCCCCAGTCAACGTAGTCATCATCACGATTAGTCAAAATAGGAGCAGGTGTGGCAAACATCTCCACTTGGGCAGATCCCCATGGAAGGAACGTGTTTGTGTATCGGTGGTTTATAAACCAGTCAAAGTGCGGTTTCGTGCTCATTGCCCCAGTTGGTGCCACACAGATTTTTTTTTTTTTACATGAGAAATAAATCAGTTATTTCAACCTGGCGTGGATGTGAAAACAAATACCTATGTGAGCTAAACAATGCTCATGTCACCTGGCTTAGAGCCACCCTGTCTTTCGTAAGGGCCTGGCGCCACCTCAAAATCTCACACATCTGAACTATGTATTTTCAGCTGAAAACATAATGGTGTTATGATAACGTCTGAGCTACAACAGTCATAAAGTATTGTGTGTGACTTATTGGGTTTCAGATGAACGTGCCCATCTTTCACACGTACCCCGGTCTAATGTGTCTTGACCTGTCCGGACCGTTTGAACCTTACAAACAAGTGAACGTTTTATACTTTGACTGACTGCCGAGAAGGGTGTTTATCGTGTTTTCCAACTGACGCTTTATGTTTTCAAATTCCTGGATCTTCCACATAATACAAGAGAGAACTATTTATTCACTTTTAAATAAATAATAATATATGGACTGTTTGAATGCTCTCACATGAAGGTAGCATGATTCATTCTATCGGTTTTTCTTTATTTTGTATTTTTAACAGTTCTTTTTGCTGAGACACTGTGTGACGATTGCGGCTCCGTCGGGGTGGGTGGGTGGGTGGGCGGGTCAGCTGCTGTCCTCACATTGGATTGTACTGAACTCTGCAGCAACAACTTGCCATATTTCATGACTTAGAAATAAAGAAGAGGTTTTCTATGGTTGTGCCTTGTGGTTTTAAGAGCGGAGTGATGGCTGTACTGATGTTTGAGTTCCAATTTTGACTCAAATGCCTCTGTGAGAGCTTGCAGGGAAGCATCAATTCTCGACTCATTATGACACCGATAACGTAAGACAGAACACAGAAGAGGCTGTGGTGCAAAATCGAAATCTATCATAAACCGAAAACAAAACACCAAAATGTACTCAAATTTATTTTTCTCCAGCGCAAAATACAGTGTCACGTTCAAAGATTTATGCGTTTATACACCTGGGGCAATTTAGATACCTTGCTGAAGGGTACAGCAACAGGAGATGGGATTTGAACGTGAGTTCTTCAGGTGGGTAGTGGAAAACATGAGCTTATATGTGGGAATCAAGTAATTTTAAAAATCCTCAGCTCATGAAGGATAAGAACTGTAATTCATTTTCTAATCTTTGCTGGGGGGATGTAACACAAGACAAATTGGTTGGTTGCCCTTTATAAATTTGCCAGTGCTGAATTTCCATGGTTACACGTTGCTAAAACTGTAGCTGGGAGGTTATCATTGTTAGAAACACAACAATAACATTTGTATTGATTACTATATTCTGTGGAAAGACAGAGTTCTGCTATCTGTAAGATAATGACTGAAACAAAATATGTATTGTGACATACAGCTAAATGTGGAAATAAACAATCAATCTTTCTTAAGAAGATCTGACAGCTTCTAAATGAGTTACAGATAAAGAGATGCACCGAGGAGAATGAAAGATGGAAATGTATTTACCGGGGTGCCGAAAGCAAGAATGTAAACAAAATTCTTTTCTGTCCGTCAGTTTTGGCCACAACTAGTAAGATGGTTACTGGCCCGGTCCATAATGAGATCCTGAACAGTGTTTTTTATCTGGTTTGGTACATTTTAAAAGGTACAAAATAAGGTAAATTAAAGAGAACCTGAAAGAATAAATGTAAAATAGCACAGTGAATGCATCGGAACGGTATGACAGATGGACGAGTTTATGAAACAACACTGAGGTTTTCTGTCTGATTTTTTAAAAAAAGTAATGTGACCAAAGATAAACTCTGCAGGCCTGTTAAAATTTTAAGACCGCTATTTTATTTTCTCTCATTTATGTGCATTTTGCATTTTCATCTCCAAGATCCTTCAGCAGAATTTTGATTTATCGTAATCATCAAAATAAATGCAGAGATTTAGATTTTTTTTTAAAACCTTCACCCCATTTTGGGAAACATTTGTAGTTAAGTTGAACTTTTTTCCCTAAATAAAGAGCCAAAGCAAATGTATGTAAACCTATAGGAGGTTTAATCGTTTAAATTGTGAATTCAACAGAATTTTGTCACAGATAGAGAAGTGTATAAAACGCTACTGATTTTCTGTGATTTTTTTTAACAAATATGACCCAAAGTTAAACTTTATATATCTTTATTTTCTCATATTTGTGTGAATTATGCATGTTACATGTCCAAAATTTGCCACCAAAAATTTCGATGTACAGAATATAGCAATGTACAGAAATCGATCAATAGATAATAAATAGGAAATAGATACATTTATTTTTGGGGAAACACGCGAATACGTTATAAACTCAAGGCCATTATCATCATTTAAAACAAATGTAACCCTTTTTAATGAAACACTGCACACCTTTTGGCAAAACAACCTCATATTCGGTTTGAAGGTAAGGTTTTAATTCAGGTTCGCCGCCCGCTACAGAACCTAAAAAACAGTCTCAGCGGTATGGCTGACACAAGGCTGCTGGGTTTTTCAAATATTACAAAATGCCCCCCACCCCCAATGCCAAGACCTTCCCCACCCAACGATGTCGGCTTCTCATTGACTGTTTTCGCGCCTCACTGGCATCCTGTCACTACAGCCGCTTCCTCCAGGTGACGCCCACCTCTGCCCCTATTTCCTCCAGGAGATATCAGCCATCGCTCATCCGCCTGTCTGGGCCGCCCGCGCAGACGTGACCTGGCCCGTTTCGCCCAAATTCCTCCGGCCCGCTGTTTTCCAAACACCTCATTGTGCTCACTACAGGTGCTTCAGGATGTGTTTGGCAGGTGTCCATTATTTGTGCTCTTCAAAAGGCTTCCTGCCTAGAGAGAGTGTCAGGCGCCGGAAGTGAGAAAGCACGCTGAGAGTGTATCTCACTTCCTGAACAGAGGCGGGCCTTCTTTCAACTAAGACACATAAATGCAAAACGTGTTACTTAATCCAGGAATCTCCGAGGGACGACCCACACAAACCCCGGCGTATTAGACACTTTCCCGTGATGGGATATGAGCTGAACCCTCGGGTTGCAGGGACAAGCAAAATGAACTTTATAACGTCAAAACAATGTGCTATTGAGTTACACGAATTTAGTGATTTAATAAAGCCGCTCGGAAGCGACGGGCTAATTGGGAATTTAATGAACTGCGAATGAACATCGCAGCATGAATGTCAGCGCAGAGAGGATATAAACAAAAACTGCTGATGGGATGAAATGCTCTTCTGCTTTATACCTCAGACTGATTAAATCCTATAAATCATTTTGCCGAACTACTCTGTTCTTCGTGACACGCGCGTGCCGTTTTTACATTCATAACTACGGTTTGCGAAACAGCTAGACTACTTGAAAATTAATTTTATGCTTAGACTTGCAAAATTCCCCCCATAAATTAAAAAAAAAAAAAAAAAAGGTTTATTTTTGTAAATATGACATTAACAAGCTTACAGGTTTATTCCAGCTTTGAATCAAACTGTTATCGTTGACAAGCCACAATTTGAAACATATTTAGTCGATATTTTCCACCAATGAACTCATTTCTTCAGGCCATTACCAAAGCATAATGTGAGTCTTCTAAACAATTTTGTGCAAACGTTTCTTTTCCTTGTCTTTTCGCTCTGTGTGAGGCATTCAAATGCTGAGCGGAGTGTTTATGTCGAACCCTCTGGTTTTGGCCATGTGCTCGGGAATGAACCGCCGCATTACTCAACCCCGATTTCCCGACAGACTCATGAGAAGCCGAGGTGGCTCTCGCGCCTTCCGTTCCCTGCGGTCTGAGCGGGTCCCTAATCTCCGTGACCGAAGAAGCTTGTTGACTGAAACATCTGAGTCACACCTTTGCTGATACAAAAGGCAGACAAGCCAGAGCAACGCGATGGAACTTTGAAAACTCTGCCGCTTCGCGCTCACCTGCCCGCACTTCTATACGTTTCATAACACCAGCATTGGCCTGGCCGAGCGTCCAGACCAAAACGGCTCATTCACCTTCAAAGTGCCTCCCCCTGCATTCACCGTGCTGGCTTTTAATTTATGAGAAGCTCACTTTACCCTCAGCCTGCATGCAGACTATCAGCTCCATCTTTTCCTGACACAAAGCGATGTTTCATATTGCTTTTAGTTGACGTCGACCATCAACACAAGGACTTATCGCAGAGGAGTAATAACAGCTAGGCGAAAGAAAAGCATTTTCCCAAGAACCCATGAACAGTGTCGTGTTTGCAGTTTTAAGATGTTGTTTTGTAGCTCTGGTTGGTGGATTCTATCAAATCAGAACGTTTTTGGCTCAAAACCTTCACATGTGTCACCACAAGTTGCAGGTTTGTTGTATCTGGAAAGCTTCCATGCTAAAAAATGTGGTGTATATACTGTAGATTTGTATGCATAAGCACAAATGAACAGCATGAATGGCAATAACTCATATACTGTAACTAACACAAAATAGAAGTATAAACATAAATAAAAACAACATTATAGCAGCAGGGAATTGATCATCTGTCAAGGATTTGCTAACACCATGTTTAATGTTACCAAACATTTAAAATATTTAAACTACTGCAGTGTTCCCCATTTCAACAGAAGTCAAGCTTTTCATTATTATTTCTATCATATTCATTTCTTATACAATAATTTTATAAAATGTGATGTACAAACCCGCTTATATTCTAGGGTGTTTATCATTAATAAAGAGGTGGGTAAAGTAGTCAAAAATAAATAAAAAGTGCTCATTTAAAAAATCTGAGTAAAAGTTAAAAAAGTATTAGGTATTAAACTAATACTTACTCCGATTATAAATGCAAACATTTGAATATTATGTTTCTCAGTGTGGAATAACTTACTACCGGCTACTCGCACTGTGAGTGAAAACTGAATGACAGCTGACAGTGGCCAGTGACACTAACCTCACATGACAGTGAGGAGGTATTTCCAAAACTGTCCATTAATTTTGAAAAAGAAAGTTGAAAGATTACATGTACAAATTAGGCAGAATGACAGAAATGTGACAATAAAAGTTCAGCACTTGAATAAAAATGGAAAAAAAAAAAAACAAAGCCAAAGAGTACGGCTTCTCCAGTACAGTTAAGAAAATAGAAATAACTTGTTCCTACCCACTTATGCGAGTATATTAAATAAAAAAAAATATATAACGCCAAAAAATGGCTTGCGCAAGTTAACGCCATACTTGAATGCATGGAATATAGAGTGGCATGTGGCGCCCCCTTTGGGGGGTTTTTGTCATAACACAAAAGAGTGGCATTAACAGGATTTGAGGTCCAAGAAACATTTCAGGTGTCATGCGGTCCCGTGTGTTCAGTTTCATCCACTTCAGATAATTTGCTTTTATGTACATCCCTGATTTCTGTTGAATTAAGAAAGCAGCTAATGGTCTCCAAACACTGCCATCACAAATCAGGGCCCACATTTGCAGCGAGGGTGAAGGTGACCGAGGTTTTAGGCCCCTTCTGTCTCCGCAATGACTGTCACTGGCAGACAAATCACAGCTTCAGCATCGAAGTGGTAAAAGAGAGGTGGGCCAAGCTCCTTGGTAGCCTCACGGCCAGCACCTTGGCAAAGCGACAACGGCTGAAGTTCGCGGTGAAAGAAAGAACCGCCGTGATTGATGAGTGCGGCCTGCTCAGGATGGGGGTGTGAGAAATGCTGACAGGTATCCCCACCCCCAGAGTCATCAGCAGCGCACAAATCCGGCTGCCATTCCCACAGATTGGGGCGTTTTAATCAAATCCTAAGGAAAAGGAGGACATTGCGCCGCTACAGCTGTTCCTGGATGCTAATGTGGCCCTTCGCCCCCCTGCGGTGCTCAAGATCAAGTTTCCAATCAGAGAAGGAAAACTGCAATATTAATAGGAAAATGTAACGATAACACAAGAAAAGCGATTAAGCTTTTCGTTTTGCGGCTGCTGAGACTTCAAATTTAAACTTGCGCGTCTTTCCCTTAGAAAACGTGGGTGTCTAGTTGCAAAAATGATTAATTGCCTTTCAAAAACAAAAGATAAAAAGTTTTATATTGCAAATATTTGCTTGCATTGTTTTCTGTAAGGATGTCAGTCTGATCAGTGTGTCACCGTGTCCATGTTAAGCGCAAATCGTCGATTAATGTACTGAATATTTGTGTTACAAGAACAATAATGTGCGCGAGAACCAATAATCGAAAGTGACATGATGACGTCACAGTAAAGCGGATATCATGGGAATTCTACCGGAAGTGAGGAAATTAACTCGGAAATTAGAAACCAGAACTGTGCTGATGTTATTTAAAAAAATAAATAAAGTAAAAAAGTATCAAGAGCGAACTTTAAAAAAAAAACACTGGTGAAGAAATAATTTTGCCATTCCTTGCCCCGCTTCTCCGTGTCGCCTCAGAGACTAACGTCGCCGTTCCCGTTCAGCCATGCTATTGGCTGGTTCCCCTGTCAACTACGGTGAACGCGGTGTCTTGCTCCGCCCCTCTCCGCCCTGGCGCCTCTGCGGAGACCTGCGGCGCGAACATGGCGGAGAGCGGCAGACCCATGATGTATCTGTTCGGTGAGCGCTGTCGTTTGCAGGCGAGCGAGCGAGCGAGCGCCCGTCTTCCTCACGCTGAAAAACAGGCGACCGGTTCGGTTTTGTGGCGTCGCACTGCGCAGATTCCGGCGCCGTGCCGGACAAAAACTAGCCTGGTTTGAAGCTGACCGTCGTTGCGCTCCCTCACGCGTGCACGTCGATGTTGACAGAAATCTGTGCAAAAAGGCCGAGTGGCACAAACATCTCAGCATGGCTGTGTTATGGGGCTCAGCTGAGGAGTGGCCTGCAGTTCTCGTTTTTGCAAAACTCATTGTCACAATAGAACATTTCTGGAAATTCAAGAATGAAGTCTGACTTCTTAGTTATCAGATGCTATTCTCCCTAACTACTTACGGTATTAACCTACTTATGGTGGTTTACCCATTTGTGCAGCTGCATTATTTTTACTGTATCAGTTAAGGGCAGATGTTTAGATCCAGGGAACTGCAGCAGGAGGTGGGCTTCAAACCCTTGTCCATCTGGAGAGTAAGACAGCTGATGCCCCACCTAATGGGGAGGTTAGGATTCTGCCTTCACCAGGTTCTTCTCTTCTGATAACTGTTGTCTCCATCAGCCTGTGACCTGAAGTCCGACAAGAAAGAGTACAAAGTGGAAGTGGAGGATGATGAAGCCGAGCACCAGCTGTCACTCAAAGTGGTAAGGGGGGGGGGGTCAGAGGCAAGTGAACTCATCCGTTTTTTTATTATCATTAAACACTAGTCTAGTGCTGGGTTGTTGTGGTTCAGAGACTCTTTTGGAAGCATGTGTACAGTGTGAATGGGATGCTGCTCTGTTGCAGTGCAGGCTCACACGCACAGCAGTTTAGATTGACCGCTCCACTGGAAATACATATCCACTCAAACCTGAAGAGAATGTGCAAACCCCACACAGACTGACCCAGATTTGAACCCCCCAGCAACTGCAAGGCACCAGTGCTGACTGCTGCCCCACTGTGCCACCCCAAAGTGTACCAGGGTGTTAACAAGGGGGTCATCTTCTGGGCCTAGTTAATCTTTTCCAGCGTGAAATGTCTTTCCTCCAGTCAGACTGATCTTCAGTGCTTTGTCGGTTGGGGTTCAGTGGATGTTGACGGGTTTAGGTGTGCTGTCAGACCATAGCAGTACCAGTACCCCCACCCTTGGACTACATGATGCTTTCCTTTCAGGTGTGCTTGGGAGCAGATGCTGAGGACCGTATTCACACAGTGGAGCTGGAGGGCATGACCTATGAGGGGAAGATGACCAAAGTCCAGCTAGCCGCCCTTAAGCCTTCCGTCCTGCCTTCTGTAAGTGTTTCCACAGAGTTGTATTTGTAACACACTAGTTTTGCCTTGCTTGAAATATCTGTAGTTTTTATGGACTTCTACCGGAAAATTGTAGTTGGGTGAAGCTTTTTGCATCAACTGTAAACTGGAATTGATGCGACTCTCAGTGAAGTAAGTTTGACTTTCATTAAGTTGTAGCATTAACTTGTGTGTTTATTTATGTGGGGTGTTTCCCTCTAACTATTATTAACATGCAGTCAACAGTAATGGCCCAAGAAGTTTCTGGCAAATATTTATCTATAATGTATTTACTTATTGCACAGCTCTTTTAGTTAATTATTGGCACCATAGATTGCTTGGTGAGCCTTCACTCAGATGACTCCGCAAAGAAGTGTCCTTATTTCTTGCCATTGGCATGGGTAATACAGCTATCTCTCTCTATCCAAGGTCTGTTTACCTGAAAATTTGCTTTTGCTACTCTTGAAAATTTGTACCCCAAACTCAAAGGTGGAATCAAAAAATTGTTCTTCTGAATCTACATCTGAAAAAAATTTCCAAGTGCACCAACAAAAAATTTTTGTTGTGTGCAAGTCCAGGTGAGAGGATTTAGAATATTAGTATATAATTGGGGCATTATGGGAATTGAATGAAATCCAGTAGATGTTTCTGATGGCTGTTTTTGGTGGTTTTCTTAATTTAATAAGTAGGAGGCAGCAGAGCAATCAGTGCTGAGAATTACAGAAATTAATAGAAAGTACACAGTTATAAAGTTGTTCACAATAAACATAGCAGGCTCAGTGGATCTCCACTCCGATTCTTTGCTCACCCTTGGGAGAACTGACTAAGTTAAAAGTGGGAATTACCCCTAAGCAGTAACTGCGGTCCTGGAGTTTTCAGTAAGAAACTCCCTTGGCATTTCAAACCATGATCAGAAGCAGCTAGGAAAGGTAATAAGAGAGCGCTGCAGTCATATCTTAGCTGTTCTCCCAATAGGGTCTCCCAGCTGTGTCTGGTGCTCTTGTTTAAACAATTTGTGCATTATTATTGTTCCCCAAATTATTAAGTAAAAGTGTCTTCTAAGAAAGTGGATAAGCTTGTGAAGAAATCCTTAGTGGTCTGTTATATGGGTGTTTAAGAGTGTTGGGGTAAAATGGTTGGGGGGACTTGGAATCTACTGAGACTATTTGAAAATAATGGAATATAAACTTCTGCTATCTTGAAATTCAACATAGATAATGTGTTCTGATTATACTTGGATGATAAGGGATAGGTGTATTTCATATTTTAAAAGAGAAAGTAAACAGCAGGCTACAGTACCTGTATTAGTATTACTACATCCACTCTAACCACTACACCAATTCGTAACCCCGATTGACCCTCTGCTAAAAACTCTGGAAATTCAGTTTGGATATTTGTTTTTGGATCGCCTTCACAGAACCTGGCTTGAGAAGAAGCCAGACAGCGTTTGATGCTCTAGTGGCCACTCTCAGTTGAGACGACTGCGCGTGGGTGTGGTTTTCGCAGTAAACCCAGTGAATTTTCCAGTTGCCGTGCCCATGTGATGGACTTTTTCAAGTGTGGTTCAGTTGACAGTCTATGTACTGCCAGTGTCAAACTGCTATGCTTCTTCTTTTCTTGTTCCTCCAATCTTTTATTTCTTTTAGATGAGTTTGGGAGGGTTCGAGATCTCGCCTCCTGTAACGTTTCGTCTGAAGTCCGGTTCCGGACCTGTGCACATCAGTGGGCAGCATTTTGTCAGTAAGTGACCGTCTTTTGTTGCTTACTGTACACTTGTTACAAATTTTAAGGGCCTGATTCTCTTAGCAAGGCCTGATATCATCCTCTTGTCAGGGTGTGTATGTGTGTAATGCATCATCTCTGTATCTGATATGAAGGTGTGAAGGAGTCTGATGATGAGGATGAGGAGGAAGAAGAGGAGGAGGAGGAGAACAACACATCACCCATTAAAAGGCCCTCCACTTCAGAGAAGCTACCCATGCCGGTAGGACAGGGTTTCCTTCCCTGTGACATTGTGCTGTACTGTCCCCCTAGTTCCTGATTCAATTTGCTAATCACATAAATAAATAGAGGATATTAAATGTCAGTATTTGGAATAATTGGGCAACTGATTCAGAAAGGATTTTTTCCCTTCATTTTACCAAATACCTTGATTTTGTCTATATAGAAAAAGTTGAAGCTTGATGAAGACGATGAGGATGAAGACGACGAGGATGACGACGATGATGAGTATGTTTACGTCTTTTTGATTCGTGCAGTATAGCTGCAGTTGAGGATTCAGTATATTTCTACCAGGCTGTTGTTTTTACAATGTTTTTTGTTTATAGCGATGAAGATGACGACGATGACGACGACGATGATGATGAGGAAGAGGAGAAAACGCCTGAGAAAAAGCTGAAAAATCAGTTGGTCAAAACTCCAAATTCAGTAAGTGGTGTTCCCTTGTGCCTGCCATCTCCATAAAGAATGGCAGATACCGTTTGGCACATGTTAGGTATCCAAGTTTTTCTGTTACTGTCTCAGATGAGGCTAGCAACCTGTGGACTAATAGACTGACAGGTGGTTTAGGGTTCAGTGCTGCTATATAATCTGAAGGTTTTTTGCTTTTCCAATCCTCCTGTTCCACCCTTGAGCAAGGTCCTTACCCTGAACTGATATAGTTGAATTACCTCAGGTATAAATGGGTAAAACGTCGCAAAAGTTGTTACTTAAGTTGCCGTAGACAAAGTTGTCAGCTAAATACAAGTTCATGTTAATAATAATAGTACGCTGACCCCAATTGTTAGATATACTTGAGTAATGGATTCTTGGAGAGAAAAAAAGTTTTCCACAAGTATTTGTTTCTTCAAAATTCCCTTAAAATTTGTTGTTAGTGGAGCAAACATCACCCGTGTTTCTGCAGCCAGCCAGTAGGTTTCAGTAAATGCACCTGAAGAGGAGCATAGGACTTCCTCAATACAACACATTTGCACGGTATTTACAGTTTGTGTCTGGTGTTCCTGACTGTTGGTGATGAGTAAGATGAGGTTTTTAAGATTAATTAACAATTAATTCTTCTTCTTCTGGAAGCAGCATATTTTTAGTTTCAGTATTTTTTGCATTTAGTATGTTTTTCAAGTTTAAAAAAAGTTTTACAAATGTTTTTGATTTTTATAACTATATCAAACATTTTTATGGAATCTAACTTGTAAACATCTGTATTTGTTTTTACTAAGTGTGAATTAGTAGCAAAAATGACTTTGGAGCTACAAAGAAATTTAATTCTGTTCCAAATTGTTAGCAAATTGAGGATCCAGCATCATTGTGGCTTTCTTTCCTAGTCACTGCTGTACATTTCCTGGGAAATGTAGTTCTTTCAATGGATGGCCCATGCTGACCACTAGGTGTCAGGGTTTGCTTAGTAAAAGATGTGGGCTCTAAAGGAGCCTCTGACTCCTTTTCTTCACGATATTTACTGCATATTTGTTACATACTCCATAGTTTTAGGGTCAGAAAAACAAAGTTGTTTTGAGCATCTAGGCAATTTTTGTCATGTCCAGAACTTTCAGCTGATGTCGAAATAAAGCTGCTTCAGAAAAAAAGAAGCATCATTAAGATCACATATGGTAGGCACTGTTGTTAGTGTTTCTGATAGTCCTTAAATTAGGCCTCATAAAAGAAAAGGTGCTCCAACATCAAACAAGTTATGGTTTAAAAAAAAAATAAATAAATAAACATTTAACATTTCCCAGTAATGTCTTACGGTACCACTGGGAGAACTGTTCGAAATGAGGAGTTTGGCAGACTTTCATCTTCCTCTCTCCTGCACCCAGCTGGTTTCGTGTGGTTAAAACACAGGGTCTTGCGTGTAATGAGTGTATATGTCCTCTGTAATCTGCCTATGTGCAGGGAGGCAGAGGTATGCTGCAGGCAGCTGGCGCTCTCATTCCTGTCCTCCTCCGCTCTGCTCCCCCTGTGCTGAACTGTTCCTGCCATACCTGTGTGTGTGTGTGTGTGTGTGTGTGTGTGTGTGAGAGAGAGAGAAAGACAGGTTTTTACTGACCGTATCCCAGTTGGAGCTGAGCCACGGCAGAGATCAAAGCAGCTCCCTGTGCATGCCTGCTTTTTATTGTTGATTCTTGCTTAGGGGAGAAAAAACAGCTGAGCATTCGAGTGATCTGTTGATTTATTCTGTAGTCCCTTCTCCCCCTTCTCCGTTCAGCACACACCCTTCTCTCTCACTGACACACACCCACACACACACCCCAGCCAGGGTACATGCCTGCATTTCTCACTCCTCATCCTGTCAGTGTTCATATAGCAAAGTCCCCTATGACAGACAATATATCACATTACCTTGGAAACGGTGACCACTAGTGTCCACTCAAAGTTTGATTGGTGGCGGATGTATTCCTCTTAGTTAATACAAGCACTGGATGGAGATAGTCTTTCAAGTTATTATGGTCACTCTTTTTGTATAATAAATGAACTATGTATGTTCTACTTCCTTCTGATTGACAGCTTCATCCAATTATAACCATCTGTTATGGCAAATATAAAGCAGAACTGAAAAATACAGATTCTATGCTTTTGTTGCTAATTCATGTAGATGATACTTCAAAGCAACTTACAGTATTAAACCACTTGTACTGATTTACACTATTATAGCTACTTTATGGCTGTAAGAGTAGCAATTCAAACCCATGTCATTTGATTGTTAGGTGTACATTCTAACCAGTACCCCACCTGCTGTACCTACAGTGCGGAAGAATGCAGTGCTTGTGATGGGTATGAATATGGAGCCTATTGTTAAGCACATTGATGCAAAGTTATTTTTATACAGCAAAGAACTTGCTCTGCCAAAAGGTTTAATTTTGGCTTAGTGTTGCTCTGTTTACCTGCCCCCCAGGTGACCATTCTAAATCTTCTTTCTTGTAGAGCTCTGAGGGCAAGAAAGCCAAGCCAGCATCCAAGGAGAATGGCACTCGCAACAAGATTGTGAGCCCAGCAAACAAACCCCAGGCCAAGGTAGGCCCTTACACCCTAGCACTACCCTGCCAGCATCAGTCCTGCTTCCCATCATACCTTTGAGGCCGGAGCTCCTTCTTTCAGGATAAAATTAAGAAATTAGCAACTGGGGGGGATGGTTAATAAAATTTTATTGTTCCAAACTCACTCGCTCATGCTTACAAGGGGGGCAGATCAGTACAGGTCTCCCTTAATGGACACTTCCTGTATGGTGAAGCTAGGCACAGCACCACTGCCAGACTGCAATAATGCTGGTTCAGTGAAGAGCAGCAGTTTGTGTGCCACCTAGATTCACTCCACCCAGGCTGCATTTGGAGTCTGGCAGGCACTACCATTGAAAATACTTAATTAAATAATGGTCAGATATGCAAGGATTTTATTTTTAACTCTGTACAGGTGTCCCCCTATTTACCAGCATCATGCATTCTTGGAAATCGGCTCACAAGGTGAAGTCTCATAAGCTGGTGATGTACTAAACTATACTTGTACGTCTCTAACCTAATAGACATAACTAATGCATCCCAGATGCCCGCTTACTTGTACATTACAGTGGCTGCCGTGTATAACTTTGAAAATTCTTTCACATTCCACTCTTGTTACTTGTAAGCATGGAAAATCAGCCTCATAGTTTGGTTTTAACGCAGTATAGGGTACTAAAAGTTTACACGTATACTCAAACTCGTAAGTCAAACACTTGTATCTTGGGGGTACTTGTATTTGATGACTTGTCCATAAGGTCTGCACAGTACTGTATTCATGTAGTTGTTAATTAAAGGACTGTTTAATATGATTTATTTTTTTTAAAAAAAAGCACAGTACTGGTTTGCAAAGCTCCGCTCACAGGGTCCAAAAGTAAGAAGGGACAGCCGGACAAACGGCAGGGCCCAGCCAGCAGGAGCTCACATGTCATTTTGGGTCACCCCAGCACCCACATGATTAAATCACAACCAGTACCCTCATTAGGGCTCTGGGGCACATCTCCAAGTTTTTTATGAGCGACGTAATTCTTGGGTCCTTTTCACTTGGGATTCCTTGTCTGTGAAGCCACCTAAATTGAGTGCATTTTTAGCTTTATGGTGCCTTTGCTTGTCAGACGTAATAGAGGCCTGTCTGTATTTGTTGCATTTGATATGACAGGAATGGGCCCTGACCTAAAATACATCTGGATTTATCTGATTCTGAACAGACACTGTCCACAATGTGTGTACAGAGTATGAGACACACAGTTTTCCAAATTATTTTCTGAAATTGTTTTCAAACTATATTTATTATTAATTTAAAATGATTGTGGTTAAATTGTGCAGTGTAATGGTTATAACCATTGCCTCGTAGTCAAAGATCCCGCATTCAACTACCATCCCACTATAGTATCCTAGAGCAAGGTACTTACCCTGAACTGATGCAGTAAACATTACCCAGCCATATAAATGAATAAATTGCATGTAGCTTAATGTAAGAATTTGTCCCCTTTCAGGTATGTTTTGGAAATCGAGTGATATTGAAAATGTTTCCGAGTATTTACTTGTTCTATAGCTCCGGGCAAGTTGTGTAATGAAGGGGGAACATTATTTACTTACTGAAGGATGCGTGTGTTGCCTTTAACCCGAGACGTATTGCTTATCCATGAAAAGCAGTGTGTTCCTGAGCTCTCCTTAAATACCGGGTGCCTCTCAGGACTGAGAGCAGAGCCTGAAATTGGCTCCAAGGGCTGGCAATTAGCTGATAACTGCTTTAGTGGAATGGAGGCCTGTAACACCCTCACCCCACCACCCCTGACTAAACAAACATGACTAAACAAACATGAGTGACCGCTGTGGCCCATCCCCCAGGCTGGGTTTGACCCCATGGCCTCTTTTCTAGGATCCAGCCCTTCTGTAATCTCCCCCCCCCCTTTCCTTCCAGTATACTGCCTGATGTGTTTCAGGATGGCCTAGCCCTCATAACACTTCCTTGGGGTTAATTTGGACACATGTCGACGCTCCTTATTAAGAGCTGGAGGACACTCGTGCTAAGTATCCAGTGATATGTTCCCCAGGTGTGGCTTAGGTAGATGATGCTTTAATGATTATCAAGGTGTGAAAGTAGGTAGGTTCTGTGTGAATGTTACCGGGGCAACACGTTGGTGTATTGCACCCTGATTAAGCCCCTGACTCCACAAACACTTTACCAGCTACCCTCCCCACTGCAGAGTTTCTGCTAAAGGCACCAACAGAGTTAGGATGTCCAGGAGTTTTTGGTGTTCTTCCATATGGGCTGCTCTAGATCTCTTTTTGCTCAATAAATTGGTTACTCTGGTATAATTTTTCAGTTTGTAATAGATAATTAATTCCTATGGTAGAGAGACCAGCTATGCTTTATGGGTTGGAAACGGTGGCACTAACCAAAAGACAGGAGGCAGAGTTAAAGATGTTAAGATTTGCATTGGGTGTGACGAGGATGGACAAGATTAGGAATGAGTATATTAGAGAGTCAGCCCAGGTTAGATGGTTTGGAGACAAAGTCAGAGAGGCGAGGTTGCATTGGTTTGGACATGTGCAGAGGAGAAATGCTGGATATATCGGGAAATGGATGCTAGGGATGGAGCTGCCAGGCAAGAGGAAGAGAGGAAGGCCTAAGAGGAGATTTATGGATGTGGTGAAGGACATGCAAGTGGTGGGTGTGACGGAGAAAGATGCAGAGGACAGGAAGAAGTGGAAACAATTGATCCGCTGTGGCGACCCCTAACAGGAGCAGCCGAAAGAAGAAGAAAGAAGAATAAATAAATAATTCCCACCCATCTTGTACATGTTTTTTGCTTTAATCGTAACAGAAAGGGTAGATCCAACTTAGAATCCGATTGTAATTACTGGTTAGTCTAACACCTAAGACTTCATGTTTCATGTCTATTATAACCAACAGTTAAATTTTGACTGGGGCTGTACAAAAATAGTTCTAATGTTGAAACCACTGTACTTTTGGGGACTTTGTTTTTATTTGCTTATTTGTTGTCAGATAAGATTTTACCAATTTAAGAACAGTTTGGTCCTAAAGTCTTTGCACAGCAATGACTAGGGAGTTACTACTACCACCCCCTCACCACCCCACCTGGTACCTGCTGTAGTGGCATGCAGCCAGTACTTCCAGGGCAGGCAAATGGTCTGAGTGGATGGCGTGCCAACAGACTGTCCCAGAGCCCCCAGTACCTGTAATCAGTGTCTGAACCGACGGAGCGGGATGCCAGCCGTGTGTTTGTCAGCTGTGTTGGTTCCACAGCTGTCCCTGTGCAGACAGAACAGCTTGTCTCTAATAAGCTCTGTGTGTGTGTGTGTGTGTGTGTGTGTGTGTGTTTTTCCTCTGATCTTCGTCTGCCTCTTTCCTGGGAACTTGGAAGATTACCACTTTTTTTTTGTTTTTGTTCTTGTTCATTTTCTGTTTTGTGTCCTTGTGCTGTTAGTGGTTTTATTAATCTGCTCTTTGTGCTCCTTAAACTGATGGGAAATAATGACATATGTAAAAAGTATGAAATTCATCTTAACGCACAAGCTCCACAGCATGAGGCTCATTTCTAGTGAACAGTTCCGTTTTTAGGTAACTCATTTACTGAAAAGGAAAAACTGTGACAGTAGATTTCATTTAGTTAATTCAGTCAGCCTAAATTGCATATCAGTGGCTAGTTATTTAAATGTCTTTTTTAGACTGCTTTACCCATCAGGTTGCTGAAAGACATGGTGAGGCTCTGCAGCCAATGCAGAATGTGTGTGTGTGTGTGTGTGTGAAGTTTTTGTACACTTTCTCGGATGTAGTTGGCTGCCGAGGGTTAAACCCTCCTCGTTCTCTGCAGTTAAGTCACCATTGCAGTTAAAAGGGCGGCTCGGGCCATCAATGAAACCCTGCAATTGCCGCAGATTACAAGCCCGTTGTAAGAGTACAAACACTCTGCCACTTGTAAGAGAGCAGCTGTTTGTGTATCTATGTGTCTGAGTATGCGATAGTGTGTTTGTGTGTCCAACTCATGTGATCCAGGATACTTTTTTTTTTTTTTTTTACACCCAGCATTTTGTTCTCCCAACACACAGTTCTCTCTAAACCCTGCAGAAACATTGGAGTCCCTGAGAACCTCAAGCTTCAGGAAGATCAGTCATGCTAATCCTTTAAAGCCTTGCATTAAGGTGTGCATCTAAAGTGCATCATGTAAGTTGTGATCACTCACGATCAGGTGCTCAGGTGCGTTTAACTCAGTTCAACTAAGGCCCGTTCAACACAGGTGCTTGTTTCAAAGCATTCTGTCATTGACGACTTGAAAACCCAGACGAGCACTGAAAGACGTTGCGTTTCTACACCCCGAGGCATTGCTGCTCTTCGCTGCTCGCCACGAAGCCCAGACTTGCCCTCCCCTGCTTGGAAGCAATAAAATCATAATTTGTAGCGTGACACTTGTTAAAGGGTGGTGTAATTGAGAGAGAAATTGGTGTCCTCTCATTTAATTGCTCATTGGCTTATTTACTCAAGGCCGATTGGAGCAGCTGGAGAAAGTGGACCAGTTGAACACACGATAGAGGATGCCAAAGAAGACCTAAAGATCATTGTTCTACAGTGTTTTAGTTATTTCCATAATGTGAATGCGAAATAAACTTTGCAAGCATTCTGTTGTACATTACACGTTTTGAACTTAATGGTTCCTTGACCCAGGGTTGCAATATTTTTTGTTGTAGTTGGGGGAAGGAAGGTGATGTGAATGTGTTTGGGTTAAATCCTTTTGAGTTTCACGTAAACTTCCAGTACAGTGCATTTGACTTTCTCGTCCTCAAGCGTGTGAATACGGTATAAATCTTATCCCATGTGTTCACACTCCCATGTAGATTTCATGCAGGTGTGCAGCTCTGCCACTGCATGACATGGTGTCGCCATGGAGCATCAAATCTCTTGGGGTCAGCTGGGTTTCCATTAACACAGAACGTTGTTCTCCAGGACACGAGTCTTTCACAAACACATTGAGTCATAGCTTTGAATGCTGTGAGGCTTGTGGGTGAACCCTGTTTGGTTTCACTGACCTTAGCTCTCAGTCCACAGCACTTTGTATGTCTTGTACAGAAAGGTCTGCAGCTTTAGGTGTTTCTGCTTTCTATAGGGTTCTCTGTTCCTATCCACTGCTTTTCCAATTCAGTGCGTTTTTAGAGATTTTCACCAGAATGACTGAACAAAATTACAGGAAGTGACAGAAAGCAGTGGTTATAGACTAGAGTAACTCTACTGGGAGCTGAGTAGAGGAAAACAAAAAAAATACTCCTAACTGAAGACAAAGGGAGAGAAGTAAACCACCAGAGATATATGTGCCACTGTCTGCCCGCCCCTAATGCGGAAAGCCAACAGTAAAATTAACTCTTCTGTTTTTGCTTAGACACCCAAAGGACCCAAGGAAAAATCTGGAGTTGGGACGCCCAAGACGCTCTCCGTGAGTGATATCAAGAGCAGGCTAACCTCTGATGTGAAGGAGGTGAGGATGTTGTTTTGTGCCTAGTTTGGTGTGTGTCAGACCCTTAATGTACCCCTGTTGGAGTGGAGTAAAATGCCTGCCATGTGTATCCCTCAGTAGCTCCCACTCCCACCACCCTGTTTCAACTCTCATAACTAATTTGTCCTCTTTTGGAGAGGGGTCCCCCTGGAATCCAAAGCAACTGTGTAATTTTTAAAACATTTTTATGCACACCTATGATAATTTACTATGATATAGTTCCATAATATAGTATATAACTAAAAATCTTAGAATTGTTAGACATTTAAAAATAAATGAAAACAATGCTCTAGTTGGCCTTATTGTGTTACTGTGGCAAATAACTTGTAGTTAAATAATTTGACATGTATGTCAGCCTCTTGTTCAAGAGGAATTTGCTGCGTATACTCTGTAATGTTGATAAATGCGTATTTTGTTTATTTTATGTATCAAATGCTTTTATTTAAGGAAATCTAAATACAGTGCTTTGCAAAAGTGTTCAAACCCCATTAAATGTTACTGGATGACAGATTACTCACTTTTCAAATCAGTATTTTAGTTGTGATTGGAATAATATGTGTAAATATAATTTATAGTCCAGGTAATGTTAATAACGTTCAAGGGATTTGAAGAAAATGTATGTTGAGAATTTACAATTGCTTGTTGCTAAGTTAAGTCTGTCAATGAAGGGGGCAGTAGCTGTTCCTTTCTTGGGGCCTGACCCAGTCATTTTTAGGGTGAATGTCTACAGTGTTGACCACCACCTTGTATGGTCACTTTCCTTCTCAGTGCCAAACTTGTGGTCAGTTTGTACCATCCCAGTGTTACAGCGAACACTGTCATGCTCTCTTACCAGGGGAAGCCTCTTCCCAAGACAGAGCAGAAGTTTGAGAATTATGCCCGAAGTGCTTTCAAGGTTTCAGATAAAAACGTGAGTATTTTAACATTTGTCGCAGGATCCTTGTTGCCGACAGCATGCCTTTGGTGTAATGCGGTTTACTCCTTGCTGGAGCTCCACCTGTGATAATAAGCATGTAGGACACGTTTACAAGCCGTGTTCACAAGCTGCAGGACCAGAGACAACCATCGTAGAGAAATGGGAGTGTGCGAAAATACAGGAATGTTAAAGGGAGTGTACGTGCCAAGACAGAGTCTTCCGTTGTGATTTACTGATGACTTTACAAGGATGTCTTTTGTAGTCTAATGAAGTCATTGGCGGTATGTGGGCAGTACCAGGATCCTGCTGTCGTTCAGGGTCTTTCGCACAGTGGGAGCTGCTTCTCATTTGCCAACTACAACTTTTCACTTGAACAAATGCTAAACATTGACATTGAAACCCAGGTAAATAAACAGACCAAAATGATGCAGCACCCCCTAGTCACCCTGGAATGGCATTCTGGTTGTGTCATATTGGCAACTTATTCACTGCTTTCACGCACACTGTACTGTATGTGTTTCAGTTACAGCATTTATTTTATTTTGCACCTTGCATGTTCATTACACATTACCTTAAATTATAAATGTGTTGCTGAAGTACAGAGTGCAGTGCTACACAGCGTCGTATTTAAAAAAAAAAAAAAAAAAAACACTAAAACTTTGCATTCAGTTTTCTCCATTTTCACCACATGCCCCATATAGTCTGGAAGGTCGATGACGGATGGTATCAGTGAGCTCTCCTTTTATAGAAAGGTTTCATCGGCACCTTTTTGAATGATTTTGTCGTCGACAAACGGATTCATCATCGAGAGCTCCTCATCCAGATACTTCTGGTAGTTTGTAAAGCTTCTTTTCGGAAACGTTACATGTCCGAAAACGCATATCTGTTTGACTTTGCTGTCCTACTGTACAGAAACCTCAGCACGTTGCTATGGCTGGGGCATTTGGCTCAGGTGTTAGGTTGCATTACCGGCTAGTCGTGTGTTTTGCTGTTTGTGTGTGTGTGTGTGTGTGTGTGTGTGTGTGTAGCTGTGTGCTTTGTAGTGAGTCATGCTTCACGACTGCACAACCGCTTATTAAGACTGCTTTATAATTAGTCCCTGTGTCTTCCTCTTTCCGTCTGTCTCTCATTTAGGTCATCAAAGGGCTGTGGACCTTTGTACAGACACTGAAGTCTGAGAAGAAATGATGGAGCTCACTGCTTCCGGCTGAGATCCACCGTCATTTTTTAATTCTTGTAAGCGTTCTGTTTGCCCCACGAGGCAGATGCTCAGAGTTGGAGGATGGTTTGTTGCTGTAGCATTCCTGTTAACCCTTTGCTGTTCTCTTTTCCCTTCATATGTGAGTTTTATTTAAAAATGTGCGCATGACGCTTGGCTTCACAATTTCTAGCCGGATGTTCCCCTCCGACCCTTAGCCAACATGCAATGTTTGCTGGGTTTGACCAGGTATTACTGATATTTGTGCTTGTCTGGTAATTTTAATGCGCCGCGGTAAAGTGGTGGTTCTTTATAGTATTGCATCATCCCTTCATTTGAATACTTTCTCTAATGCTGCATTTAGGATTTGACTTCTAATACTGTAAGACTGTGATGTTTTGTGATTTATAGTGAAAATGGTCGAATCGTATGACAGACCAAGGATAGAAAGTCACAGAAAGTTGGTCCTTATTTTTTATAGTTTAGAAGTGAGAGCGTAGAAAATGTTGACACTGCAGGTTGATTGAATAAGCTTCAAACGTGTGCTTTCCGATTTTGCCTTTAATGTCCATGTTGAGTTTCTGATTTTTAATGGGGAACAATGATGCTCTGTTATCCACCATTCGGTCCATGTGTATATCTTATTTTTAAAAGTACTTTTTTTTTTTCTTTTTTTTTTTCCCCCCCTTGCAAAGTTAAGATGTGAACCAGAATCTTCTCTGCCTTATTGCTTAGTCAGTTTTTCTGCTTTTGATGGGGAAGATTTATGCTGCAAAAAAGGCCCTCCACGTTGAGCTCCATATTGTTTCTGGTCAAAAACAATATTAAACTGCTGCAGGCTTTGCACTTGTAAAACGCTGTATTTCATTCATGTTTAGTTTGTATCCACCTGGTATGAGGGGAAAGTACCAGAAACGGGTGAAACAGGACAGCAGTTGCCATATCAGAGTCATCTGTTCCTAATATCTCATCCTGGAATCCATTAAATCCCTTTTTGATGCTTAGGATCATATGAACACAGATGTTCATGTTAGTTGTTTTTTTTTTTAATTGTTATTATTTTAATTTTTTTTTTTTAGTCGTAAATTGGAGTTTAGATGTTAACGAAAACTTGTTGATTGAAAAAATGTACAAAGATTCTCTGCATCTCCAGAAACGTACATGCTTTCTTTGTTCTTCTTTCATAGCTGGGTCCATATGACACTGATTTCTGCGTGTGCAGAAATACACAGATTTAACAAAAGCCACGAAATACCAGGGATGGTGTTCGGTTTGTAGTGCCCTCGCTGTCGACAAACTGTCTGTCTTGATACTATGAATCGTAGATAAATTTTATGATTTCATACTTGAACCTTCTGAACTAATTGTAGGTTTATTGAAGACGCGTGGAGCAGAAAACAATCCATCCATTTTATTTGTATTTACCCTGTTTGAGAGAACTTGAATAAACAATTATTTCCAGCTTGCCTGTCGTTTCCTCCAGCCTGCATGTCCTTCACTTGCTTGTCACAGTTTGACAAGTTAACCCTTAAAAACTGTCAATCCCCAGTAGCTGGAAAACAGGCAAGCGGTTTCGGTGGATCGCAACTGAGGTAGAGATTACAGTCAGAGGCACAGCGCTCAAATATTATTTATGCCTTATTATGACATAAATCAGCCACGTGTTCCTGTATGTGTTTATTGAGCTGACCTCAGGCTTTTCCATGTCTGTTTACAGTATGGAGGGAATGGAACTGTAATTTCAGGGTTCTGGACACCTGAGTGATGCCACCACCACTTTTCTAATTGCGCAGAGACATTAAGTTGGTCCAAGGGATGCAGTCGAGTCTTTGGACGCGTATAATTTTGTTGCTTAAGGACAGGTGACGGATGGACTCGCACAACGCGGTGGTGCAATAACAATCATTCACTTTAAAAAAAAAAAAAGAAATGCAACTTTGTGCAGTTTCGTGAAATTAAATCACCGCGTGGTTGAAGGAAAAACATGGAAACGTATGAAGGGACAGAAAAAAAGTCTATGAAGAAAATAATTTTAAAATCACAAGTTGTATTTTTTGAAGTCTTGCAGCCAAATATGAATTGGGAGGCTTTTTATGTTTTATGCTTTTAGGAAGCCCATGACTTCACATTTTGTTTTGCAAAGTTAAGGAAAAGGCGTCTGAGTTGGGGTGTTGCCATGGCAATACTTAGGCATCCTATTCACAGATGACCAAAAGCTGAGCCATGAAGCACTACCTTAATTTAGCGCCTTAAGCAAAGAGAACGTAAGTAGAACAACACCTGGTATAAATGCAGTTGTATTTGTATCTCTATTTAACAGAAGGAAACTGGAATGAAGCACAAGTGATGGCCTCCTCTTGTAATATTTCCATTCTTTTTACAGTTCATCTCCAAAGCAATAGAAAACCTGCTGACGACAGGTATGCAGTCACCACTTGGTGGCAGTAATTATCAACACATTTTCCTTCCATTACCTCCTGCTAGGGGTTGTGCAGTCCTCACCCGTTGTCCTCTTGTTAATATTGAGCATTCCTTGCAGGTAGTGAACAAGGACCTACGTGTGTTGGCTCACTTTAGACCTTCGTTACTTCTGACACTTTTCTTTGTGACTCCTGACAGGGGCTGTTGAGTGCTGGAAATCCACCGTCCTTGTTACAGTAGGGGACTGAAAGTGATGGGAAGGTGAGATGATGCATAGTTCCTGCTGTGTAACTGCCAGCCTTTCTGCATCTGAGAGCAGCTTCCATGTGTGTTATTCCCTGACAAGGGGTGTGTTACATTGTTTACAATTTTACATGACACACACACACACTCCTAATACTTCTATGGGCAGCTTAAATTTCATTGCAGAGCTGGAGATAAATGCCTTGCTTATGGGAGCATTGGTCTGCAATCCCGTGCCAAACCTGTACAGACCTGCTCCACGGCATAGGCTACCTGTCATTGTGTCACTAGGTGTCCTAAGGAGAAGCATTGATTGCCAAAGCGTGATGAACGTATAACTTTATTAAATTCACTTACAGCAAAGGGAGCTGAAGCTGCTGTAGGGATATGAAATTGAATGCTGTGGTCTTATGTCCCTTTCTTTGTGTAAGTTTTTCTCTCCATTTTTGTCCTTTAATGATGCACTCTGAATATGTCCCTGAATATGGCGCCCGCAGGATTCGCTTGTTGCACCCAAGCCAGACTCTTGCACTCCTCCATGCTTAGTGGACCCATGCTCAAGACATTCAGAATCAAAAGCCCAAAAGTTCTTGGTTCCATCTTCAATCTGGTGGCGGAATGTGCTCTTCCTCCTTTCGCACACGTGCCAAATCCCTCTCAACATTTAGGAAGTCTCAAAACCCCGCTTCCGGACCCACTTCTCCCAGTTTCACATTTGCTCTATGAACTTCCAGTACATCATCTGGTTTTTAAAAAAAAAAAAAAGTTGCACTCACCATCAACTCTATGCCCAGCTCTTTGTTTACTGCATGCTGGCAAAGATACTGGTATTAGACCAAGTGACTGCACTTCAAGAATCATGTCCTCTCCTGTGTCTCCTTACATTTTATGACCCAGTGGCCTAATGGACAAGGCATCAGCCTCCAGAGTTGGAGATTGTGGGTTTGAGTACCACCTGGGTTGTACTGGGCTGACAAGCTTTATATTACAATGAGCACAAAAGCTCACCTTGGGGTGATAGAAAGACTCATGGTTTCAGTAACCCTGCACTGGCTTGAGAATTTGTTGAAAACAGGAGTTTCACATGAGGGGAAAGGTTAGTTAAGCTACAGGGTGGGTGTTGACAAGGTTGTGGGTTTGATCCTCGTCCATATTGCATCAGTGATAAAAAGAATTTCTCCCTATGTTGATGAAATGTGCTTTTGTTTTCTGAGTTGTGTGTTGCTTCGGGGAAATGCATCTGCTAAATAAGTACCTGTAAATGTAACTACTCGGGTAGACGAAACGCAACCCACCTTACACCCCGAGCTTCCCAGCATGTCTGCCCATCACCGTGACCTTATATGAACGATAAGTTTCTCCACATGGATAGGTGGCTGGGTGTACTGTAGTATTTACCTCTGTTTATGCCTGATGTGTCACGCTCCAGACTGCAGGTTAACAATAACCAATAATCTGCAACCCTCCTGCTGTTTTCGTCTCTCGATGTCAGACGGATCGTCCCGTCCTTATTAGTGCACCTCCAGAAAGCGCCTTAAACATACTTACAATTCCTTGTTGTTTCGCAGAGCCTCAAGCAGCTGCTTCCTTTGTTCCCGTCAAATTCCTGTCGTGTCTTTGCGGAATAATCACTATATTAGTCATTTGTTTGCCAGTCTGTCTTTTCCACTTGCTAACGGGAGATTATACCATTGTTCCCTCCAGATCCTCGGCCCTAAAAGGGTTATAGCTTCGATGGAAATGCGGGGGGTTGATAACGTAGGCATGTTCACGCGACACGTGGCTTTTTTTTTTTTTTTTTTTTTAAAAACATTCCCGCAGCGGGAATGTGACTTCGTAACGCGGATGCGTGTTGACTTCTGCACAGATCTAGCGTGCCTTCCAGGTAAAATTTGCTAAAAATATCCATGAACGGCGAGTTTCCCCGGCAGCCTGTCTGCCCTTTGTCAACGCGAGGAAGGCCCCCGCTTTGTCGCTCACAGATCAGCGGGGAAGGCCGTGTTTTATATTCCAGGGAAACAAGCACATGCTGACCATATACAGTCAGGCTTCCCGAATCAAAGAGCGATTTCAGGCATTCGCGGAAAGTCTCTACACCAGAAAGGTAGCCGGGGGGGGGAGCGATCGTACTGGTATGCTTATGTTACATGGAGAGGAAGCCAAGATGTCATGTGTCAGCAAATAATTCACAGGTAACATGCGTTGCCCTCTCTGGAGCACTGCGTTTTTGCGTTAGACTCATTGAGCTTATTTGGTCTTCATCTGTAAGGAAGACTGTAAACAATGTGAGGAATTTATTATTTCCAGCATCAAAGGGACGTCTCCGGGTGCTGTGCGGAGAAGGGCTGAAGGCATCCTTTCACAGCCTCATCGGAGCTGACATCTGATCCGAGCGCTCAGGTGGGAAAGGGTTATTCGTGCTGCCTTGTAAAGCATCGCGGGCCGGCAAATGCGATGGAGGGCAGCGCCGCCGAGAGAAGAGGAGCACCCTTCGCCGACATGCGCCAACATGCGAGCGCATTACCTTCATGGCTAGCTATGGCAGGGATGCGAGACGCATATTTCTGCCCACAAACAAACTCTGTGAAAGCAAGAGCTGGCGAGGAGCCGCCTCAAGGTGAGAGGAACTCAGGATGGGGGCACGTGCTCTGTGACCAGCGTTCCTGTTGACTCAAACCTGTTTTTTCCCTTCAAAAGTGTCTATATGTTCATTAGTCTGACATGAATTTAGATTTTCATTGTTAGGGTACTAGTTACCACTTTTTAAGGTTTGTGTGGGTCAGTGTGAATAAAGGTCTGACATGCGCTTAAAGCATTATTATTAGTTATTAATTTAAGTGACTTTTGCTGCATTTGTGCACTACTGCATTATATTGTTTGCCCATTTATACAGTTGGGTCATTTTTACTGTATCAGTTGAGGATAGACACCTCGATGAAGGGCACTACAGGCAGGTGGAATCTGAAGTCCTCAGATTGCAAATGAGTGGCTCTAACCACAACACCACCTGTTGCCCAATTCTTAGTGCAACCAGACCCCAAGCCCAAAAAGAATCCTCACAGGTCCCGACAGGTGGGAAATTGTCACATCGTTCTGAATCGCGTACTGCTTACCCCCATTTCCATCCCGTCTGCTCCCTTGCCCGGCTTTTGCCCTCACCCCAGGTTGGCATTTGGAGAAGCAGCACTGCCCACCATCCATGCCTTCATCTCTGGCACCAGTGGGGCCCTGTGCATCTCCAGACAGCCTAGAAAAGGACAAAGACCTCCAAACGCTTACTGCGCTGTAACATCTCTGCCTGTGCGTTCCTGTTCTCATAGCAAAAAAGTGACTGCTGTTTCCTCATCAAGTGTAAAAGTTGTGACTGATGTAGACAACATAGAACTCTCTGCTCTATCCCAACTGGGAACTGGGGTGGAAAAAAGAGTGTCTAGTCTGAGCATACTTTCATTAGATGAGATGTTTAGTGTTCCCTGAACTGCCTCCCACGAGCACTGTGCAGAGCTGGAAACTTGATTCAAGGTGCAGGTATTCCTGAACTGGAAGCTTTTGTCAAAATCGCTCAGCCCCAACTTCATCCACACATCCCGAGGTAACTCTGATTTTACCCCACCTGTGCCACCGTGAAGTACCCTGGTTGTCCTCCAAGTCAGGCTTATGGGCAACGACTAATAAGTAACTTTAAACTGCAAGTCGAATAAATCAGCAATATCAGCAAAACTAATACATTTGTCCCATTTTACCCAAATCGAGGCCTTTTAAAAACAAAAGATTATTTATGAATTTGTTCCTCTGGCCGAGAAATAACCTGGGTCTCTCAGAACAGAAATGGCATTTTAATAAACAAAAAGCGTTGTTTTGCAGTTTGAGAAAGATTAAATGAGCCTGCCAGTCGATGCACGGCAGTTCTTTCCCAGATGCCTTTTCTCTGTGCGTGTGTGTGAACAAAAAAACAATTATACCTCCGTAACAGATTGACTGTTCTGAGGAAAAGGATCAGGTGACACTTTTGTAGACCACCTTTTTGGCTTCATTTCACCGCCACCCCCTTCCTCCCACATCTTGCAAACCCCATAGCCCCCCTGCTCACTTAGTCAAGACAGTGGATGAGCATGGAGCACCACACAGCATCTACTGCTTTGACAGAGCTGACAGGACTAAAAAAGACCTCGGCACACTTTGTTAGCACAGCCCAGTGATGTTTGTGGTTTGCCAACACACTCCCGCGTACTTCCACTTAGCACAGTCTGTACCCTGTTGTACATGGGGCAATTACTATGGTACATGCTGTATAACACTCGAAATAACTATCAACAAGAGCAGGAAGCATAACAGGGGCCTTAGCCTGTATTTTACACCGTATTTTACAAGTTTGTGTGTGTGTGTGTGTGTGTGTGTGTTTTCCGGAAACAAATAACCGAAATGAAATACTGCAGAAAGTAATGGCGAAAAAGGACAGTTAAAAAAGGACATGCATGGGCACCTGAGGATTTTACTGTATGAGGAAGCTCCACAGCATCCCTTTCCAAGCCTCAATTTAGCTTCCATCTGGAGTCTGCCCAGATCTTGGGGGGGGGGGGGGGCAGGTGGATGAAAAATAATAACATCTGCAGCTAGAAAGCCAGACAGGTAGTTAAGAAGCAGATTGGTCATGCGTGTATTTTTTTTTCTTTCTCTTTTGCATCTTCTTTCTCTTTTTGCCCCCCCCCCCAGAAAAAAGCCCAGGGGTTAGTATTTCACTGATTACAGGGTCCCTGTGTGAATGGCCGTTTGTGTATTGTCAGAACAAAGGGCCAAGCCTCCTCTAAAGAGGTGTTAGACAAGGGAATGGATTGGACTCAACCATTAGGCTGAGTGGAGCTGCAGGTTGAGGCTAGCTGCAGGGGTATGCAAAACATTAGGCCCCGCCCAGCACCTCGGCTCGTCCTCCCACAATCCATCTGTACTGTACCGCGGGTTCACGTCGGTTACTGCGGGAAGGAGGGATACGGACCAAATAGCTCCGTATTGAGGGACGGCCATCACGGAAAACGGTAACTTGAGAAATTCCCAAAACGTCCAGGTAAAGAGAGCACGCTGGTCCGGCAACACCGCGATTGAACACCCCGACTTCCTTGGGTGACCGAACTTCTTTAGTGACCTCTCAAAGTGTTCATAGCCTCTCGTCTTGACCAAGCCATCTTCTGAAGACAACCTTAAACCCAAAGCCTCATCCACTTTGATGCGTCACAGGCGGCCATGTTCAGTTTTGGGCTAAGCAGAGCTAGTTTGTTAGCGACACGGCGATTTCTTGTAGTAATCTTCCTTGAAAATGTCTGTTTCGAAGAAGCGGGGTGCATTCCTCAACGCATCAACCGTAACCGCGGCTTCCAGCCGTGTCAGTTTGCGTCAAGAACATCACTTCATAGATCAGCACTGACAGCACCTCTCTTTAGCCAGTATCTATTTAACCGAATAAACCAGTTTTAGTTTCCTCCGGTGCTCAAAAAAATCGACGTCGAGGCCGAAATCAAAGATTGAGTCATTTTAGAACAACTGAACGGCTTGCGTTTGGCTCCCTTCCCGAACGCCTGCAACAATTTTCTGCCACATTAAAAAACCAATTCCCTTATTTGAAAATTATGGCAAAGAAAGTACGATAATAAGGGTCGTATTAATGTACTTATATCTGAAGATGACAACAGAAATGCTTACATCACCTCAGCTCTGGAATTAATCTGTTTGTTTGTTTGCAGCCAAGAGGTCAACAAAGAGAGCGTTCCCATTTCCCAGTGTGGATATAAAGGGCTGAACGAATTTCCGATGACATGGCAGCGACTCCCAGGCTGAAATCCCGAGTTTGGACGGGAATGCTGGAGAAGCCAAGGAGGCTTCAGCCTTTAGTGAGAGTTTGCTGGCAGATGGGTTTTTTTTAAATAACCTCAGAAGAACATTTTTAAAAAAGGCCGTACAATACGTATGAATAATAACTTAAAGATTCTTCTGAATGAACTCCAATGCGATGTAATAACGGCTTGATTGTCTTTGCCACCTTTTAACCTGTCAAACCCGCACAGGGAAAGACTCCAGGGCAGACTTCTCTGCCAAAGTGGTTCCAGGCAAATATGTGTGATGTTTACAAATTACTTTTGGCAGCAGGTTCGGGATCAAGGTTCTCAGTGTCACCTCTGTGCACTCTCTCCGGCACCTTCTTCCAACACAGGGGTACGGCGACCTCATTATGACCCACCCTGACCATCTGACACCAGGCCTGGATGTGGCTCAGGCAGCACGGTGAAGGGTGGCACTTACAAATGGGGTGGGGATGATTGAGCAGCGAGCTGGAGAGCTCCTAGCATCTTCACGCAGTTCGTGGAGCTTTCGACTCGTGAAGAACGGCACCGCGTATGTGTCCATGGGTCTTCCCGTACCACTCCTACTGTTTCGTCCATCGGGCAGAAGCCCTGCCCCCCTCCAGCTAATGCGACCATGTCGAAGATGAAAGCAAAAACTGAGAGAAGCGTGGGGGTCTCTGACACTGAGGTAGTACTTGGGGGCGGAGGTCTTCTCTTAAGCAACTGCTAAGTACTTTTGTCAGGTTTAAAAGCCTTATAAGCCTTTGAACAAGCATGATTGGATGGAGGGGCATGGATGGAGGGTTTTTCAAGGATGGAGGGGTCACTGCCATGCTTCTCCAGGTAAGATCCTCACACATTCCTGAATTTGGGCACATCAGTCACTTCCTTTGGGTTCCAAAGTGTTTGTGACAGCAAGTGTAGAGTGTAGGCACTTTTCACAATGCTGCTAACACTAGAGGTTCCACACCTTGCAGTGGAGGTCCCTAGGTTATCTCTCAGCATCTTCTACATTGTTTCTGTACATGTGTCACAGTCCAAAAGTGTAAATGTGGCTTGTCTAAGGGTTCATGTAACTTCCTTCACTACTGATTGTCCAGCAACTCTGGACAATCTTACCTGAAAGAAGTGTATCTCTGAGCATCAAGGTGGTGTCTCCACTTCCATCATTGTCTGTGGTTGTTTAGTTTTTCTTGACCAAGAAGGAGGATGATTGAGCTTTTGCAAAAGTACAGCCAGATGGGATCTTGAGATTACCCATGAGCAGAAAGGTGATCCTGACTGTTAGATGTCAATGATGGAAGGACAATGACGGTGAAGCCTGGATGATGACCTCCACCACAGTTCCCAGCTCCACCATTGGTCCACCAATGCTTCGGTCTCGGAGGCAACCATAGACACGATGAGATGATCCTCCGGCAGCAGAGCTACAGAGCTGGTACAGTCTCACGAACACTGTGAAGGAGATGTTTGCTCCAGGAGGACCCACTGCACTGTTTCAGTTGTGGCTGCCAGTGGTCAGTTTCCATTTGCAGTGACCGGTTGTAACCCTAACTGTAGCCTCCACCACCCTCTCTCGATCCCACAAAGAAACCGGCCAGGGGTCCGTGTTGCCGAGCAATCTGGTTCGGTACAGTCGCAAGCTTGGCTGCGAAATGGCTTCTTCATCTTCTTCAGTCACATAAGCTTCATCTCTAATGTACAGAAAGTTGGTGCAGGTCTACCAGCACAGCACTCCATGCTTATGGTGAGCTAGAAGCTGGCAGTGATGAAGATCAACCTTTTTAAAGAAATTTTGGGTGGTGTGTGTGTGGGGGGGGGGTTCAGCACTTATCAAAGCATTTATGAACTAATTTAGCTTTTAGGCACTGACAGCCAGTGTACTTGTTTAATTTTGCCCAATCTTCAAAGCTTACTGTAAGCTTACCACAACCATGAAAAGGATGGATACTTCAGAGCAGTTTCAGCTCACTCTGTGTCACAGGGATTGTTTCATATCTTTATTAAAAACAATATTTATCAGATGGAGGTGGGAAAGTGATGACTAACATCATAATTCCTGTGCTGTCTGTTAGTGATATAATTGCTGTTTATTATATTTGTGTGTCACTTTTCTCCTGTTTTCATCAGTTTGGTCTTTCGTGGTGATGTTTCTAACGCATTTCATTTTCTTGATCTTTTTAATTTGTAAAATTGGACCCCCGACTAAATGTAGAAGATGCATTTATTAAGATGGGCATATGGTCAAGTGTCAGTGATCTTAGGAATGTCTTGGAATCCTGGAGGCTGTCTGAGGAGGTAGCAGGTTGCAAACTGATGAGACCTGCTGCTAAGTTATAGTTTTAGCTTAAATATGGGTTTAGTTAAGTGTTTAAAAAAAAAAAAAAATCACTGGCTGCTTTAGGGCTCATTTACCAATTTCAGTGCACATTTAATTTGGTTCTATCTATCTATCTATCTATCTATCTATATTAATTTCATATTTGTATTTATCAGTCACATTTTGCACACCCTGCTAAAAACTTCTGTCAGTCACATAACCTTCCCTAACCACAAAGCCCGCTAAAAATGTAGGATGCAAAGAATCCAAAACCATTGTCTTATCCAATGGGCTTTAAACGCGTTTACCAATTGCTGGTAAAACATATATATATATATATATATATATATATATATATATATATATATATATATATATATATATAAAACACATAGATATATGTGTTTTATAGATATATGTTTTACCATAGATAGATATATAGATAGATATATCTATATATATATAGAGATATATCTGTATAGAGAGATTTTATTATACACTTGGTTCGCTTACAAAAACTGTAAGAAGAATTATAATATTGGATTAAAATAAAACAGAGACAATGGAAGAGCAGACAGCAGGAAAACAAATTGAGTTGTTTTGTATCTTGATTTTGATGTCAGTAACTTAAAATAGTTAACCTGCAAAGAGGGGGGGGGGGGCAAACGTTGTTAAGGTGAAGCAAATCCTCCAATTTGTAACACCCCCCCCAACTCCCTCCCTCACTCACTCACTCACTACCCCCCTCCCTCCCCGCACGCCATCACCCCCACGGGGGGTTAAAGAAAAAAAAACGGCGGCGAGAAGCGCTGCTGTTGAACCGATCGCCCTATGAGGCGCAAACTGCCGACAGGTTTCCACCCACCGACGTGAGAAAAGGCCGCAGCGCTCGCGGACCGCGCGCACCTCCATCCGCACCTCCCGTCGGATGACACGCAGCTCCGCGGCCGCTCCGCCGACGAAAGGAAGGGAAAGGAAGGGAAAGGAAATGCTGCCGCCCCCCTTCTGAGGAGCCTTGACGCCGAGGTTCGGCCATGACCCCCGCGGTGTGCGCGCGTGCCCAGGTGCCCCGCAGGTTCGCGCCGAGTTGAAGCCGTCGGGACCCCCCCTGGACTGCAGCGCGGCGCCTTGATCTGTACGAACGCGCGCAGCAAGTGCCGTCCTCCTCGCCGTATGGAGACCACGCGAACGGAGTGAGAAGATCAGGGCGCACGGGATTTTCATTTTTTTTTACATTTTTTTTTTATTTTTTACATTTTTTTAGGGGGGGGGGGGTTCTTGCACAAGGAGGCACCAAATGTTGCAAACACAGAGTTTCTTCTCCTTCTTCTTGATCATCATCACCAGCTCCTCCTCATCACCCCGGTGGGGCAGCAGGGCGTCCACTGGATTGTGTGTGTGAGGGCGCTGGAGGGGGGTCCGCGTCCACTCCTCCACCTGGCGCTTTTTCTTCAGCTGTGGAAACAGGTGTATGCGAAGAGCTCAAGATGTGTCTCCTGCCTTCAAGGTTCCTCTACGTGTAAGGATCCCATGTTTTACCCTGTTTCCACCAGGGAATTACATTCTTGCCTATAGAAGTCGCTAAAGCCGTGTTTTAGATTCTGTCCAGGTAGGAAGCCTCCAACATTCATCTCGCTTTTTTTCCCCCCTTCTCTCCTCCAGGTGTTTACAATTCCTCGTCCTTTATTTCCAGCTGCAGGTAGGGATGTTTGTGCTACTTATTCTTCCTTCTCCCACAAACCAAACATGTTTCTTTCCACATTTTAGCTTCAAGGCTGCTTTTTTTTTTTTTAAATAAATAAATAAAAAAAAGGAATTTACGGAAACAAATCCGCACCCCGTTTCCCTCCTAAATTTATTAAAAATGCCCGCTGCTCAAAATCATGCGGCGTAAAAGTTACTGCAACGCAAGTTATATTTAAGATTCTGAAAAAGGCGAGCATACAGAAATATTTTAGGAAAAATTTGCGCAACATTGTCGATAAATCTGTTTTTTAGGGGGAATTTGAAGAAGCCGAAGCCGCGGTAGTGATTTCTGGCGTGAGCTTGCGCGCCTGTTTTAGAATAAATTTATGAATGAATTTTTATTTCCTCCTTGCTGGAAATGCGTAAAAAAAGTGTGTAGAAAAGATGGGGATTTTAATTATAGACGTGTAATTTTGCGTGGCTGTGTTGTGGGAAGTCTGGTGCCGAAAACACGTCTAATACCCGCTGTGGCCGAGCGACACGTTTAATTGATATTTATCCAATATTTAAATACCACATTGACATTTGGCAAATTATAAGGTTTATCCGCTTGGCTCCGGGTTACTTTCTACCTGTGCGCCACTTGGACTTGAGAAAGCAGTTCGTGTTCGTCTGGTGCACAGGTACAGCCAGCGTTAAATTTGTGCAATGGGGGGGGAAAGCGCAAAAGACTGATATTCGCGCAAATTTTCGCACCCGTTACCCTCAAGTGCAAATACATCAATAGTAACGTTAAAGACAAATGCTTGCAGGTCACATCAAATCTTGCAGCATCCTTAATGGGTTTAGTGACGATTTAAAATAACCCCTCCCCTTCATTTTAATATTTGTTTCCTTAATCTTCCTAAAGCACACGATTCTGATATAAATTTTATTTCTTGAAATATAACAAGGAATTTAAGTAGTTCAGTTGCTCCAACTGTGGTGAAAATCGACACCTGTTTTACACAAGAGCCGATTTTGAATGCTTGCATTATTTTGGGGTGATGTTGGAGAATTTTTGTGCAAACCATCTGATGTCGTGTTTGGTTTTTGTTTATTTCATTTATTCTATATATAATAAGACTGAAGTAGCTACCTTAAGTCTTTTTTATTCACTATGAATACTTGGGCATTTGGTGGCTGTTACTCTGCCACCTAAACCCCCCTGTATTAACCTCTCCGGTGGCATCGTTCCAGGATCCCATGTAGGAGATGGTGGAGAAGAGGGGGTCGAGCACCACAAATCTAATTCATGAGTGCTTTCCTAAAATTTTATTTCAGTCAATGTATTTAGCCAAGGTGTCCGAGGTACAAATCCAACCCTCCCGCTGTATCATGAGATGGATTGTTGAGATGTTAAGTTGGCGGGTGTGAGCTTCCATTTAGCCCTGGAGATGCGTCCACAGAAAAATCGCTGCATGCTTTTTCCAAGCAGACAAATGGGTCAAACAAACATGGCCACAGGGCTTTGTTTCCTAAGTGTTTCATAATGAAGAGACACCCCTAAAACCTAACCCAGCTGGGGACCGAGGCCAGGAGACAAACTAGGTTATACAACGCGTGTGTGCACGCAAGTGTGCGCAATCCGTTTGTTCCCAAAATTTTGACGCAAGACCAGTGTGGCCAGTATGCTCTGGTCCTTTCGGTGTCAGTATATCTCGGATTTAGTTTTTCATTCCATTTCTTTCTGGCTATATTTATGCGTGCGGCTTAAATGATTTTTCAGTGTTTAGAAGACGGAGCCTCTTAAAGAAACTCAAGTTGACAAATTACATCAGCGTTTGGCTGGCGAACAGATATTAAATTTTGTTGACTTCTGAGCGATCGCTTTTCATCCTGCTGGTAAACCCGAGTATTTCGGGTTCTGCACGTTTATTGTTCTATAGCGCACTTTTGATTTGGCCCCGATTCCGTGCCGTTCGGATTTTGGGTGCGTTTGCGGTGGCCTGTCCTGGAAATACTTTTATTTGCACTTTATATTCAGGAGTCATTTTTTAAAGTTGGGGGTGGGGAAACCCAGCGCTTTAAGCCCCTCGGTCGTCCGTCACCGTGCGTTTGAGCCGAGCTGGATGGTAACGCTCGTGTTTAGTGCTGCTAGGCTGCTGTTGTCTCGATGTCAAAAGCCTGTCATGGCAGGAGTGTTTCATCTCTCATTTGGAAAATGTCATTAATTTGCTGAGGTTAAAATAACACGGCGTTTGAGTATGTAATGTGCATTAAATTGGCCACCTGAGAGCAGCCATATAAAAGGCCATTACTGTGCAATTACAGAGCGCTTCGGCTGGGGAACCGGGCCCTGGCTCGCGTGGCGGTTCTGCGGGTTGAAAAATGTACGTTTTCACTCTCGTCTGTGCAGAACGCGGCCAGCGAAACGTCCTTGCGAGTCAATGGCTCCCTCCCCCAAAATGCTGCCTGAGCTGGGCTGGTTGGTGCCTCTTCTGCAGGGCTGAAGCAAAGAAAGGAGCGACCCTCAAGAAACCCGTAATTTTAACAAGCACTTATTTCCAAACAGGATGGTCTTGTAAGCCCCCTTTCCAGTACGGCGTCTGCAGAAGGTGCACGGAGGAGAGCGCAGCCCTGATTTATGGCCTCGACTGAGCACCGCGTGCTCTGTTAACCCCAGGCAGATATTTGTTTAATGATAGTATTATAGGTGTCTCGGTGCTTCAGGTGTGCAGTGTCTGGTAGTTTGGCGGTGCGAAGCAGGTCTGCTTTCCCAACGTAGCTTGAGGCAGGTGTGATTCAGCTTTTCTTTTGGTAAATACAATACTGCTGTCGTTGCCTGCATAACTTATCTCCGCATCATAATGTAGAAGCTGCTCTAGAAATGATTTCCCGGCCACAGTACTGATGCAGAATTTAGCAAATGCAAAACTTTCCTGTGTAGAAGTGCAAAGGGGTTTAATACTATAGTCACTTTAGTAGAAATCCCCTCCCCCGTGCGCCTCACGTCTTGGTTTGCCCTGCAGGAGTCCCAGCAGAGCTCCACGGATTTCCGGTTCTACATCGAGAACCACACGAGGAATCCGGACGACCTGAGCCGCAAGCAGATCCGCATCTACCAGCTGTACAGCCGCACCACGGGCAAGCATGTGCAGATCCTGGGGAAAAAGATCAACGCCAACGGGGACGATGGGGGCAAGTATGGTACGGAAGCAGCAGAACGGAGCGGAGTACTGCACTGTGGTGGGACAACTGGGTTGGCCTTGGCTTGGGAGGGGGAATTCAGCAACCATAACGGAGGTTTGACCTCGCTGTACAAAGTGATGCTTTTCTGGTAGTTGCGGGCCATCTTGTGACGTTGCCTTTCGATCTGCAGTTTATTTTCGGTATTCAAGAGAATATTTCTAGCATGGAAGATGACTTCCCCTATAGATTGGATTAAAATGTTTAGCCTCGAGTGGCATTCCTGAATATTATGCAATAACTGCATAATTAAAACATCTTTCCTTCAGTTGTCACTCTTCTCGAAGGAAGAAGAATCGGCAGATCAGTACATTCCTCACCCTCGGCCCCTATTCACCCGTCTGCAGTTTGCCTCTAAGGGGGGGGATCTCGGTACAAATTGAACAGCGCAATTACTGTGCTTTTAATCATTAGTGACACCAATGCTTTTTGTCAAGGTTGTCATGTAAGACAAATTGCCGGCTGCCGGTGAAATATAGCAGAACTGGAGGTCAAAATGGCTCGTGCGTAGACTCTGTCAGAAATGAGATTCCCAAATGCCGTTGTGCTCAAACCTGCACCCTCTTCAAACCCAGCGACAACGCTAAACTATGGCAGAAGTCGGTCGGTGAACTTCCGCCGTGCACTAGGGAAGGCCGCCGTCCCTTTTTTATACCAGACCGGCAAACGTGTGCGGTAGTGGATCTGAAATAAAAGGACCCGATTTCCTGAAATGTTTGCTTGTGCATCAGCCGATTTTGTGCTTTAAAACATGCCTGCGCGGTTGCGTTATACAGTTATGAGAAATGAACTTGGGTACTGGTGTTAATTTTTTTTAAATTTTATTTATTTATTTTTTTTTTGCGGATGTTGGTACAACCACAGATCTTTTAATTTATAGAATAATTGGGCAGCAGTTTAACGCCTGAAAATGTCATTGCATTTTGTCAGATTTTACGCAACGATTTCAGGAAACTCTTTCAACCCTGACTGTTTTGAAGCTTCGTATCGTGAGTGCTGCGGCGTTCGGTAAGAGGTGTTCGTCCTGGCAGCGTTGCAGCCGCGCAGTCAGCTGGTGTGTTCGAGTGCAGGTGTGTAGCCCTCTTGTGTGTTCGGCTGAAAGCAGCTGTTACAGGAAGACTACAGGTGTGAGCAGGTGTGTTCAGTAAGTGCAGTCTTCTTGTGGGTTGGTGTTTGGGATTTGACAGGTGGTGCTGGGCCGCAGGGGGCTGTCTTTCCTGCATGCATGGGGTCCTGGTACTGACTCGGTAACATCACACATCCCCTGACCCCTCTGCGTGATAGCCCCGTCCATCTGTCAAGCCCCCTTTGGTTAATGCAGTCCAGGCACACCGTTTGAAAAAGGCCACAGCTGGGAGCTTATTTTGTAGTATTCTTGCCGAGTATATCCAGCACTGGTTTGTAACTCCAACCTACGGTATTCAAATGTCAAATATGTCAAAAAACAAGCAAGTAGACATTCACATCACTGAATTTGGGTCATTTAAGACCAAGTTGCCATGAGAATCTGAGCATAGGAGTGGGATGCATGGATCAACCGTTATAGTACTGTAAATCCTCTAATAAACACTAAATTTTTATAGATTTTGAATTTAACTGACAAAATTCTACATTTCAGTTTTAGGTACTTTCATGCGTTCCGGTACAGCTGATCCATTCAGAATGTGGTTCAGAATATGTCATCTGTTTGACAAGCTTTTGGTTTCGTGTAGACATTTTTATGCACTTTTGGATTTAACGGACGGCCGTCAGCACGACAGCCCTGGTTAATCTGTGAACTGGTTTTATGCTTTGTGAGCGACATTGTAGCCGTGTCATAATTCAACTTCTGCCATCGCTTACGAAGACCTCTTCTCCCCTGGTTGTGTACTTTTCCCTCTTTTTGTAAAAGATGGCATCAGAGGTTATCAATTGCTTTGTCACTGATAGCCGATGTTCTCTTGGAGCAAAAGTACATTATGGATTTAAAGGAGAAGGCTGACTATTGATTTAAAAATATATTTGGTAAAATGAAAAGTTGGCAGTGCTTTCAGCCATGTTTGACTTTGGGGCCTCCAAGATGTACTTAAAGGGCCGAGATTTGGAATTCATGCAAATGTGATGGACAGGTGTTGAGAGGTCTGAGCATTTCTGGCTGTGTGAAGGACAGGCCTGTGAAAATCCACGTCTGGTCCTCTCCTGGTCTTTGTGTGCTAAGGTGGTATAGTTCTGGAGGACTTGGGCATGAAGTTGACTCAGCCCCTTCTTCGCAGCTTTGAGTTATTTTCCCAACTGGTTTATCTGCCTGTGTGTTCTTCTGCCGTTCCCTTGAGGTGCATCCTGAAAACCCAGAGCGGTGCACTTGTTGGGTTCCTTAAGCATTCACAATGAGTGAATGTCGCCTGTGGAAACCTTGAAATTGGAGCACTTGAGCTGTTCAGAGTTCAAGCAGATCTCATCCTCATACACTGTGTGGGGTGTGGGGAAAGATGCTCCCTCAGGCCAAGATTAAGACAGGAAAGCGATGTTAGTCCCCTTGCCTTCCTCATTCCACCTGCTTATCAGATACACCTTTTCAGGCACTGCGTAGCTCCGTCTTGTCTGTTCCTCTCTGCTTTGTTTGCGAGGTTAAATTTTCTTCTTGTACGATGCCTTTAAACAGCCTAAAACAAGGCAGATTGTTGAAGCTTATTTCTTTTTTGTAACAACCTTATGCATTGGCAGGTAAAAAAAAAATATTACCAGGATTTGTCCACGGAGTTGTACACAAACGTTGGGGGTACACATTGGACTTTGCTTAAATGTCGACAAATATACACAAATTCAAGTGTGGTGCGCAGCATATAGTATGGAGGTATAGGAAATCGCCCGCTGTTACGTTGTTAGTGACATATGGAACCATTGTGCTTTTCAGCTCTTCTCGTGGTGGAGACGGAGACATTCGGGAGCCACGTCCGAATAAAAGGAAAAGAGAGCGAGTACTACATCTGCATGAACAAGAACGGCAAAATAATTGGGAAGGTATGCATCTTGCGTAAATCTATATTGTAATGTGATGGGGGGGGCACATGAGCAGGGACAATTTGACCTTTTTAGTTTTCTTAGAGGACTTGTTTTTATCTATTAAAATTCCATTTGACCCATTGGAAGATCAAACGGCAAGAACGTGCATGCAACTTGTACCCGCGTAAATATTTTGAAGGTTTACCCAGACATTGCACAGATGCATGATATAAACTTGGAATTATTAGACACTGTAAAGGGGCAGTGGGATGTCACGGTACTAAAAGAGTATCACAGTACAAAGCATCGATAACATCAGAATGTTATTGTAACTTTTTTTTGGTGCTCTAAAATGGTCCTTTAAAAGTAAAACACTGAGCATTTCATGTAAAGTGGTTTTTGGGCACGACCCCAAAATACTTTTGAGTTCAGTGGAACTTAGAGATTCCACACCGAAGCTGAGCCGATGGCTTAACTGCAGAGACTTTTCGTTTTAATTGACCGGACCTACAGCACCGAGGGAGAAGCGTGACGTCGGCGGGTGTGAACGATCGCGAAAGCGGCGAAAGGCCGACTCCATCGTGTGCGCCACATGTGCGTGTTTCTGGGATGACACTCGAGGCTGGAATTTGCAGATTTACACAAGCTGTCGTGGTTTCCCAAAAGGATGCGTTGCAGACAAACCTGTACGTTTTTGCTCCATTTGGAACAACAAGTTATCGGTTATGTAACACGTAGCTGGGATATGTTTACATTTAACGGCAGAAGCGCAGTAATTTTGCCGTTGGTTTTCAGAGACGAGGATGTGCGCTGTGTCGTCTCAGGTTTATGGAGACCGCTGTTGCGGTGAGAGCTTGTGTAAATGAATTGGTTCTTCAAATGTTGCTTTAGTGTGCTAATAAAATACTGCAACTGTTGGCATTGAGAGCATCAGAATAAAAACAGTTAAGATAATAGGTTTTACATTTTTAAGGGGCTTTGTGTCACTGTAAGCATGCTTTATGCATGCTGGCCAGTCAGGTAAATAGATTTATTATTCAGTCTGAGGGTTTCCCATTAATTGCTATTATATCCCTTGTTCACCAGATGGCACCATTTTAAGCAGTTGATGCATTTTAATTTTTTTACAACAATTAGGAGTTGAACAAAATGAAGATGAAATTTTTTTTTAAAGCGCTGGTTGTCCAAAAAATGATTATGCTGCCATCCTAGTTATTTTATTATTGTTTAGTAACTATAAAAAGTTGAACTACACTTTATGGGCAAATGGGTTTTGTTCACTAGGTATTAACAGGTTTGACCAGGAAATGAGCTGACGTGTCTTGTCTTCTGCAGCGGATCCTAGAGATGTTTGACACTTGTGTTGCTTCCCCCCCCCCCCCCAGTTCCTTCAATAAAAGTATTGCCCAGGTTCTTCAGGAGGGCTTTTACATCTGACTGGAGTTGTAAATGAAGTACAGTAGCACCTGCTTAGCCTTCAGTGTACAATCCTAGAAAGCGGAGTGCTGATTGGAACGACATTGAATGGGGCCACTGTTAAATGTATAATTTTGTGAAAATATAGAACTAAGAATCTTATTGCTGCCACATACATGGTAATGTTCATAACTATTGAACAGTTTATGAAAGTATGTAGGGAGACGTTTGAAATACTGAAGACAAAAATGCTCTCCAGCTGATTGTCAACCTTGTGTGGTGTGTCTTATAGTAACTGTCGTGTTCAGTGAGCTCCTCCTGCCAACTTGTACCAGTTCCCCTAAGCATTGTCCTGCTCTAGCAAAGTGCATACAGTACATGTGCAAATGATGTTTAGTTGGGGAGAAACTTTAAAAGAAAGAGTGCTACGCTAGCCAAATGGGGCAACGGAAGGTGCTGGAACATGCTGCTGCCCAAGACAGAAACCCGTGTGGGAGCATGTGCCTGCAAGTTGTGTGCAGCAGCAGAGAGCACGTGCCAAGAATGGACATATTGTGTCGTGTGCAGCTTGTATGCCGCGACAGGGTCAAGGGTGAGACAAAGCCCTGCCCCCGCAGAGGAGGGGCCAGAGGGTGTCATGAGTCTGGAACAGATGTACAGAGAATGAGGGTTGTGACTGTATTAACACGAAATGAGATATGTAATACCTAGTGATATAAACATTATCATATGAACATGAGTCTGATAATGGGGCAGTTCTAAGCAGGTTGTTGCCGTATTAAGGAAATGAGTTGCTTATGCGCCTCAGTAACGTAGAGAAGCCTTTTTTTTTTTTTAATACCCTATCCTGTCAAGATTCTTTGAACAGACACACCAAGAGTGACGACTATCTGTAATGCAAATTCCTGAATTTTGTTAGCTTAGTGTTTGCTTGACCAGGAGAGAGTTTAGTCCAGCGAATTTGTGGTTCTGCCCCATGCATCAGATGCTAGCGGTCTAAAGTCTTTTTGTCACTGCAGCTCGATGGGAGGAATGAAGAGTGTGTCTTTGTGGAGGAGTTCCTGGAAAACAACTACACAGCCCTGGTGTCCGCCAAGTACAAGGGCTGGTATCTGGGCTTTAATCGGAAGGGGAAACCGAAGAAAGGCTCACGGACTGCCCAGACGCAGCAGGAGGTGCACTTCATGAAGCGCAACCCCAAGGGCAAGGTGGACCCTCTGGAGGAGTTCCGCTTCACCACCGTAACGAAACGGACACGTAGGGCGCGGCGCTTACGGCCTGGCCACACCACGAGCTGAGCGTGGGAATGCGTCTGCATCTTCTCCTGGGAAAAATCTCAACCTTCTTGCCTTACACCCTTAAAGACTTCACTGGTAACCACCAAGTTTGGAAAAAAAAAAAAAAAATTTATTTTTATACCGAAGGAACATTTAAGTATCTTCAAACTGCTGGATGTGTGTGGGTTAATATAATTATTTGTTCTATTTTATTTATACTGGATACACTGCAGCGGTAATGGGGGGGGGGACTTGTTCACGTTTTTCTACTGCAACTTCGGTCGTAACAGGAGGCAAGGATCTTTTCTGGTGAGAGGGAGGCAGCGAGCAGCTCATGTAAAGAAAGGGACAGGCAAATCCTGAGGGGTTGACACAGGGTTGGCCCTCTTGCAGAACACATGCAGTGTTTTTTCCATTGGCATTGATCAAGGTGACCAAAACACGGAGGAAGTAATACAGTAGCGAGGGACACTGATGCGTTAGGTAACCGCTTAGCTTTAAGTGCAATACTTTAATAAAGGCCTGTCCTTATCACAGTAACATTGTTTTCGGGGGCCCGACTTCAATGGGCAGTGTGACCGATGGCCTCTTCTGAGTGGAGTGCGTTGAACTTTGTGCTGTGTGATTTTATATATATATATATATATATATATATATTTTGGAGTGTTTGTGCAACATGGAGCTGAACACAACATTCGCAACCGGCACAGCGTTCATCACGCTGGTGGATTTAAGCCGGGATCTGAAATGACCGCCGCCGGAGTCGTGGACCGATTTGGAGACGCTTTCAACCTAAAAGACCTGTTGACGGCAGCAGCAGAAAGATCTTAAACAGGACTGGATGTGCTCTCACCCATCTTACCGTTACCCTATGAATCCCTCAGCTTTTAAAATGAAATGATGCCTTTAAAACGTGACGATTTTACGCTAACCTGCCGTCACAAATGTTCCCAACAGATGTAGCCTCTGTATAGCCGAGTCCCAATTGACCCCTTCAATTTGGGGGGGGGAAATCATCACAGATTTGTTGAGACAATGAGATGGATTAGTGTTTTAAATTGTACATCCATTCAAGTTCAGTGACATAAAGAGCTTTTTGTTTGACCTCATGTACGTAGGTACCCAAAGGCAGGACATGTGGTGCCTGAATTGTGATTTATTTTTTTATTCATTTTTTTTTTTTTTTTAAATCTGTCTGCTCCCATACTGGCTCACTGGTCTAAATATTTATCCTGTGTCAAATTATTTTTGTTTTGGTTTGGCTCCATGACAACTGGTTTTGTGACTGAATGTTCTGAAGTTGAGTCCAATTAATGGATCTTGTACAGAAAATTTCCCACAGGTTATCGGAATAGAAGAGTGGGTCCCAGAGAAAGATTGAGACGTAGGCAGCCATCTTCAATGGCTTGTGGTCAATCATTGGATTATATACTCACCTGCCACGGGCGGTTTTCTATTGTGTATGAGATGCTACTAACGTCACATTTATGGTTTTAAAATGTATGCGGAAATTTTTTTTATGACTGTTATAAAATATTTATTGCCTTTCATTGTAAATACATCCCAGTGAATTTATTTGGCCTCTTAATAAAGTGAGGACTATATTTAAAATGTGAACTTTGTATGTGTTTGGGCTAATATTTGGCGGAGGTGCTTGGCTGCGTCTCCATCTTAAGTCTATTTCAACAAATGGATCGGTCCAGAGGAGCTGGTGGTTTAAAATGAGTCCGTTATGAACTGCTTTATTTTATCCTTTGGCCACACTCCTGTTAAAGAAAGGTACAAATCAGCATGGCTGAAACAGACTAACATTTGATTTATTACCGTTGGAATCCCAGGTTGGGAATGTTGCCCAGTGCCGCTATGCTGTCCGATCAGAGAAGTTATCACCAGACATATTTAAATACATCAGTCTGTCAAGAGGAAACCCAACCGGTTTGCTTAGAAATGTATCTACTTACACTGAATGTCTAAGTGTAAAGGAAATGTAAAACGGTAGTTCTTACAAGCTGATGAATACTGACAATCCCAAGTCATTGCAGCTTAATATTGGATTAATCTTGTCTCTCTCAGAACTTCTGAATCCCCCTCAACATTCATGGAGATTCTTAAAGCATCTCTTTTGGACGCCCTTGTATCCTGAGCGTATGTGCATGGTAGTCATGGTAGTCTTTCATGAATTTAGTTTGCGCTTCCAGTTGGTTCTGTGTGCAGCTGCTGGGGTGAAGTATCCTGGTGAAAATGGTAGGATTGGACTATTGTCTGCACTTTGGGAAGTTTGTTTACATTGTATGTTGGACTTGCATGGACACAGCATGCAGCATGGACTTGTAGATGCAGGAATGTAGATATAGTGGAAAACTCACCATCAGGTAGGCTAGTAGTATGATCTTCCACCTTGAAGGACCTGCGTTTGAACTTCGACTCCTGCTATGGTAGCTTTGCACAATCTTACCTTGAATTACTGCAGTAAAAATTGGCCTGCTGCAATAGGTAAAACTAAAATTGGTGATGGAAGGAGGGGGGAAAAGTTGCCTTGAGCTTATGGTGCGGGTGTCCTCTTTTGTAGGACCTGTCCGAGACGGAGCTGCACACGTTGGGGGATGGTGTGTTGGTGGGTGGCTGGGGGGTGAAAAGAGAAGTGGGAGTGTATTGTGAAATAGTTTCTGTTATGAAAACCAGGGATTGGCCACAGTGGCCTCCTTGGCCTTCAGCCATATTTCTAAGAACTCAAGCACGGAACTGGAAAGTTACTCTGGAGAAAGCGTTTTCATATTCTTATACATGTGGTCGTTGTGACCAGGGAGACAGACGGGTAAGTAATTGCTTATCAGCAGAAATGGTTGCCCTTCGGGGTAGTATTTTGGTTACTGTTGTTGCAGCCGAAGTTCAGAACCCCAAATGTGTCTGTCATTTCAGACGACAAAAATAAATGAGGCATAGCCCTGCATTTAAACCAATCTGCAAAAATTTTGTTAGGAGTAGAGGACTTCGAAGTGACGTATCGAAGCTACTGCTTGCTGTTACAGGTTACGTTGCCGTTTCTTTGCAGATGGATGAATGTCAAACTTGGCAAATTAAGTAATTCTATTGGTAATGCTGACAGCGACAGTGAGTGGAAAGCAAGAAGTTTGTTAGCATGAAAAGTGAAAGTGGCATCCTTCGGGAGACGGCTGTTTCCGGTGGGATGCAGTGGAGTGCCATACGAAGGAACGGCCATGTTTGCTACAAAGTTGGTAAAATACCGTATGTCCACAGCATTCAGAAACTGGGGAATTATAACCCAGGTTTGGTACAACACAATTATAAGAATACCTGTTTCAGCACTGCCTTGCTTGCAAGCTTTTTAAGTATAATTCACCTTAAAGAAACACATTGTGTATTACTATTTGTCTGTTACCTTTTTGAAGTCATGTACAATCAGCACATTTCACATCATTGAAAAAGCAAACATTTACTATGATCCACCCATAAGGAACTTTATGCTCCATTCATCCATCCATCTTGTATCCTTAACCATTTATCTTGGTCAAAGATGCTGCAGGCCAGAGCCTATCCCAGAGTCCCTGTTTGCTTGGATAGGAAGATACAACCTAGATGGGATGCCAAACCATGTCAGCGGTGACCAATAGAATAAAAGAATATTTTGTCCCTTTCGAAAAAAGACATCTGTCCATCCATTGATTAACTTCATTCTGATCAGGGTTACAGCCCTCTGCAGCCTATCAAGGAAAAAATGGAAAATATAGATGCCAGAAACTATGTTAAAGTCAGATTTCACCAGAAATGTACTTACAATACACAAAACCACCCACCTCCGATGAGCTACTGTGCTGCTCAGAACCTTTAAAAGTCACGTTTGGTGCTTGAACATGGCTTGGTTTAATCTGTCAAGCGCAAAGGTGAACGAGCATCCAGAGCTGTGACATTTGTCGGCCGCTCAGGGTTTCTTTGTTTGCGGAAGTCTCCGAATGAAAGTTAAAAGGTACCTTCCTCTCCCGAAGAACGCGCATGATTGACTTCTGCCCGGCCACCCCCCGTGCACGCTGCTGCAGGAGCGCAGGCCGCCCGAGCGGGACCTCTTTGTCAGAGGGTGGGGGACGCCTGTTCAGCGCCGTGTCCTTAGCACACCCACCCGCACACCTTCCATGACCCTGGGCCGCACTCAGGGACCATCTCTTAACATCCCTCACACAAAGCGGGAGCTGGCTCCTACCGCGGGGAAGGAAGGAAGGAAGGAAGTGTGCTTTCTTCAGCGTGTCAATAGCAGGCAGGGGGGAAAAAAGGGTTACTGGAGGATTTCACCTCCAGACTCCCCTCAACTGCTGGCTCTTGACACTGGCCTTTGAAGAGCTCAAATGAAAAATGGATGCCTCCCCTGCCGAATTGCCGCATTTCTTTTGATAGTAAATGGCGAGAGCCTCTTGTTTGCAAACACTAATTTGAAGCTTTCTTCTTGCGCCTTTAAGAGGAGACAGAGGATGAGGAATGTTTTGCTGCATTCCAAGGCCTCTGTAATGGGCATATAATGTTTTGTGCGAGGATATTGTTTACATGAGCCGTCAGACTGAAAGATGGCAGTTTTGGGAGAAAAATGCCTTTTGTTTAAGTTCCCACTGATGCTATCGACCACCCTCCGGTGCTGCCACCTACATCGGCCCGAGATGCAAGCTGCCATCGTGTTTGAGAGTCTCAAATTTGACAGGTTTTTTTTTTTTTTTTTTGTTTTTTCGGGAGGTGTCGTCGGACGAAAAGGCCACCATCTGACAGCATTAGCCACCAAGTTCTCAGGATCCAAAATAGGAAGCAATGGGAAGTTGGCATTTTTGCGCCCCTGCCTATTTTTAGGCTTTAACAGTTAACTTTAGTTTCTTTTACATATAAGTTTTTCTAATAAGCTGGATATTCTGCTCGACTACTACGCTGTTTAAGTTAACAGTACATGTGGGTGAGATCACTTCAATAGCATAAAATACAACAGGAAGCCCTCTTCCTTGACTGGTACCAAATCCAGAGTTTGTTCTCAGTTGACCCATAATTTCCTCTTAGCCACATACGATTATTCTCCTATTTTTATATTTTGATAACTGTTTATTAATCTCACTTTGCATGTTGTATCACCAATGATGCCGAAACATAATTTAAATTTTTGGATCATATCTGAACGTTTGTTCAACTTGCTTGTGCCTCAGGCTTTCTTCAGTGGTCCTCTACCCTGTGCTCAAAAAAATGAACGCGATTGTCACCCTCACTGTTATTGTGACATTCGGTGGCTGTGGCACCATCGCACATAATGACTGTCCTGTTATTGTTGGCAGTTATTTCTGTTTATTTTAGCCCGATCGCTCGATCATGACACATTTTAGCCTGAATATTAAACTTAAAGCGCAAAGGCAGTAGAAACAACCAAGCAAATGTAGTACTTCGGGTGATGTCGGCAGTTTCATGAGACATGCGGTTGTATGAGGTATCAATGGAACGCATTTCTGGGACTGTATTTGGGGATTCCCAGCTTATGGGAAAAAAGGACCAAAGCAAACGCCTATTTCATTCCGTACATGAATCCCAACAAAGATTTTTGCACCTGATCCCCCTCAGGTATCACTTCTAAAAGCATGTATTTTTGTTTGGCAGAAGCACCGATGCTGGACAGCGCAGTATTTCAAGATATTTAAGCTCTTCTGACAGAGAAGTTATTAAAGTTGAGGGCTTGCACCAGTGCAGGTTTTGTTCCAGACTGATTTTAAGCAAGCGACTACATTTGTACTTGGAGTATAAAGCACTTTGCTCTGACTGAAAATCACTGCAAAGAAATTGACGTCTGTGACTGAGTGTCTTGGACATAGCAACTGGCTGACAATGACTGGTTCAAATCCCAAGGTTTTACTTACGTTTTCTATTTAGGAATGAACGGAAGGCCCTCATGTACTTGATAGTCAAAATATACAGCCGTTGGCTTTGAGAGAATTTATCTTTGAATAAGGCAGCCGCTTCCCTCCAGCGTAAGCTCACACTTTTACTAAAATCATTTCTTTTTCCTTTGTGTCTAACTGGATGCTTATTTTGCTGAAAGGAGCTGCATATCTGCAGTCCTTCTAGCCATGTGCTCAGCCACTTCTGTCTGAAGTGAAGCAGACGGAAGCAATTGCCATCAGATTGTTGGTTCGGTGCTCCATCTACACTGGCATACAGACACCTGTCCACTGAGCTTCTGGCCCAGACCAGCACAGCTCATTGCCCATCGGCCTCCCGCAGGGCTTTTCTCTGACCTGACCTTTGATCATTAGCGAATCGGCCTGGAACCGAACCAGTAGGTTTCAGATGAAGCACTTCAAATCCCTTTTTTTCTTTTTTTTTTTTGCCAAATTGCATATTCATTCTCTCTTGCATTCCTTAGAGAAGTGGTCCTGAACCTTTAGCGTTTTCTTTTTCAGCTCAAGATGCAATTCCCAGCGGGCTATAAAACTGAAACAATATTTCTCGGTGCAGATCAAACCATATTTTTTAAGAAAACAGGCAAAAAAAACTTTTTGCTGTCCAAAATTAGAGGCAGCCCAAAATAAAATAACCCACGTTGTCCATTCCTCTGGAAATGTAGATGTCTGCCACCCAAATGATAAACCGTGTCAGCCAAAAGTTGGTGACACGACTAACAAAGTGAAGAATAACACTTGTCCCTTTACATATAATTTTCCCTCCGATTTTATGTGCAGGAAACCAAAATCGTGGTCAAATAACATTTTCCTACGTTGTTCCTTGAAGCCTCTCCTTATATTTTGTAAATTTTAATACACGCATACACACCCTTTAATATAATAAAATATTTTTAACCGTTTTTATAGGTTTTTATTTTGGATTTGATGCGAAATTTAGCAACAACCCGAACCTCCCACGTGACTTGCAACTGCTTTTTTGCTTCTTTCTTCACTGCACAGCAATCCTGTGCGAGCTCCTTGGTCAAGGATGTCAACTTGTCCTTGAACCTCCATCCCTGATGCATTACACAACCTTTAATCGCTTTTACAAACACCGAAGAAGTTATCGTTTGTTCTTTTATCTCACACGTTCTTCCAAAGCGACTCGCAACGTGAGGTCGGCATCCTAAGCTGCTTAGGGTGATTTACCATTTACACAAGCGGGTAACTTGTACTTCATCAACTTATTTTATAAGGGCAAGAGCTGGGATTCAAACCCGCGTCTTCCACTTTTAAGGTGAAGACTTTAAATACTGAGCTGCTTGCTCCCTCTGTGTGTGAGATGTGTGTATCGAGATGGTCACACACCACAATCTGTCCTTCAAAAATACTTTGTCCTCTGCTTTGTTGACTCAACCTAGGCGACACCGGCGGTGACCTTTGCCCCATGTGTGAATGTGGTTACTGGTCCCCACTGTTACTGGATAAATAAAATCCCAAAAAGTGAGAGAAGACAGAGCTACTGCAAATTTTTCTTGACAAAAAAAAAAAAAAAAACCTGGCATTTGATATTTAGCTGCAAAGAGTTTAAAAAAGAAAGCACTTCATACTCTTGTTTGATATGGAAAAAAAAAACCCCATCGAACTACTTCCAGTTATTCACACAGGAAGCACCATATCTAAGAGCCCAGCCCTCCCTAAAAATAAATGTAAATTCCAAGTTTTTTTCAGAGGAAAACGTGTGATTTTTTAACTAAATAAACCCAGTTCACCCCACTGACCAAGTAACTTTAAAAAAGTGTGGAAAGTATGAAATTAACAGTAACATTTATTTGTTCTGGGATCTATTCTCTGATTTAAAGGGGGAGGATGGGGCTCCCAGAAAACTTAATCTGTCCCCCAAATTTAATGTACAAATATTACCTATTACTCCTAGCCATGATGTAATACCAAGGTTCCTCAGATGTTTTCAATTTCTGAATTTTGAAATGTGAAGTGGAAAGGGTGGTACGGTACGGTTATTGTTTCCCGAAATGAAAAAAAGGTGAAAAAAAAGAGAACGGAATCCTCATTTTCGGCTGTGTAGTATAAGCTTTTTCACCCGGTAACTGTCGGAGTAGCTCAGGGCGATGCTACTTTCGGGTTTAAAACCACAAGACACTCATCCCACACCGAGTCTGGTCCGTGAGACCAGCTAGCTGGTTCGAGGCTCCCGAATTCAAAGTGAAAAGAACAATAGGAATTGGGATCAAAGGTTAATGATACAGTGAAATGCATAGAGATTCATTAAGGCATTGCACAGTAACCGATCAATGCAAGACATTGCCGCTCGGGCACAGTTTAAGTGAAAATGGCAAAAAAGAGGACAGCTAACAGGTGGATACATTTTCGACGGCAAAAAACAAATAGATGAGAATAATCATGTTCTCGCTGTTAAAGACACCAACGAGACGGTCAGTGTCAGTCGAGCTCTAAAGCTGTCGCTTGCACCGATCGATCAATAATTTATCATTGACTCACAAATGGCGCGGTGAGCTTTTAATCGTATTAAGTCCGCCTCGAATGAAGATATCTTTTCACGTGAGGTCAGTTTGTTTTTGTTTATTTTTGCACATTTTCCAGTGACGTGCAAATCTGGCATTAAATGATTTTTTAAAATGATTTATGCTTTGCTTTTGCTCCGTGTTTTGTTTATATGACGCCTGTGCACGGAAAGCCGCACGCGAATAAGCCAGCGTTCTAAACAAAAGCCCGAGCACTTTTTTTTTTTTTTTTTTTTTTTTGTTTTTCGTTTTTTCCCCCAACACCTCGGCCGCTAAACACGTTGCGGCGCACAGGTGGAGCGATGCAGCTTTGTGCGTCTTAAGTCTTTTTTAAAAATTTTTTGGCTTTTTGCTTTAATTCCGGGACGTTTTTGGTTGAGGCAGGGCCGGCGATCCGGCTTTGGGACATCATGCATATCGTTTCACAGGCTGGGTAGAAGCTGGCTGCAGCGCCTCCACGGAAACGGTCCGGTGGGGGTGGTTCGGAGGGTGGGTGTGTGCGTGTGCGTGTGTGTGTGTGGGGGGGGGGGGTCCGCGGTCCTGAACAACCCAGTGCCTGCAGCTGCCAGGTGACACACCTCATTAGCATTGTCTTGAGATATGAGATGAGCCTTTGTTGAAAGTTTTGCCCTTTCCCCCCCCAGGCTGGGCCCATAATTAGTGCATTGCATTGGGCGTATTTTCTCACAGGACCACCACACAATTAATCAGCATTTTCCCACCAATGGTAAAAGCCCCTTGACTCTTTTGGGGCCAAATTTTCCCTTCAAAGAAAACGATGGTTCTGGGAAGGGATGGGTGGGGTGGGGGGGGGGGGAGTTAAAGAAGCATTGAGTCGTCACCGTGTCGGGGGGGAGGAACGCAGCCCCCCACCCCCTCACCGATCCATCAGAAAGGAGTGCGGCGAGGACCCCCCGCTACCCAACACTGGCTCCCATTTGACCGCGAGGAGAAGGATCAAGACCAGGAAACAAAAAAGGCCCACTTTGGTGCCAAAAGCTGCCCTTAAGAGCCCCCATTTCAGCTGTGCCATTCTAAAGCCAAGTTTTTGTTTTTGTTAGTAATGTCACTGATACCCCTTTGAGCGCATTTTTAGAGGACAAGCAGTCAAGATTTAATGGAGACTGAATCTTAGTATGAAAGCTGAGCTTGGCGAAGAATCTGCTGTTTGAATCGCCAAAGGAACCTGCATCAAGCCTGAAAACTGAGGAGGAAACCGGCAAAAAGGGGAAGTCGTTGCGAAATGACAACGCGTCGCGTAGGCTGCTCGCGTTTTGCCTCGAGCGGATGGCTCGAACGCCAAATATCGCAAGAACATTTCATTAGTCTGTATTGTTAGGTCACCTTATCAATGAAAAGCTTTCATTTCAGTCAAAAGGTTCAGCCAGCTGTGGATTGGGTTTTTGTTGCAGGACGTGCAAGTTTTCTCATGAATATCTAGCATTCACGCCAAAATCACACGCTGTAACCAAATATTTTATTTGATCTGCAAGTAGAACAAATATCAAATTGCCCAAAAAATCTCATATCTGACCCACTGTTGCGTATAAAAATAGCCTACTTTTAAGTTGGAAAAATTCCTTAAAATTTGTTCATGCCATTTTATCAGCAAAGTTGTATTTTGCGTACATATTCTATTGAAATATAATAATGTTTACAGCGTGATCTGCAGAGTCCTGGGAGTTAAGTGTCTCATGAGGATGACCATGCATCATCTTGATCTCTGTTTTTTGAAAGCGCAGGTTGGGTTTCTTTGTCATTTGCTGGGAGCTAATGCTCTTCAAAGAAATAAAGAAATTTATCCCTTTGTGGACCTCTGTGGCTTAGGTTACGGATTCTGATGTGTTAAATCTCGTCAGTTGTGGGAAAGAAGGAGCTTTTCTTTACCTGTAATGCTTTTCCTTCAGGTGAAACCTGTACATTTGTAACAGCAACACCAAACAGTATTTACAGAAGCAAAACAGACACAGTGTACCAACTGCATCTCAGTGCAAATCTGAATGTGAATGCGTTAGAGAGTTTCGGCAAATAGCTGCCTTTGTATGGTGAACAAAACAGACAAAATTGTACTTTTGGCTGCAGTTATGCACTCATCTACTGCAAAGCTGTGTTATAGGGACGCATTTATTGCACCTGCAAAGCTTCCATCTCTTTGCATAAGTATAAGCGGACACCGAGGTGGACAAATAATTCCTCAAAGTCTTACTTATGTTCTTTGCACACACGAGACACCAGGACTGTCATATAAAAAACCATTCCATACACATGTAGTCAAATAAACCATGGTCACATCCTCTAACTGTACATCCTTCTACAAAGTTCACCATAGCTTTTTGTGACAACTGTACCGGTTTGTGTGACAAGAGGAGACACGAATGCAGGCTCTCTTTGCCTTATTTTGCAACTCATAGGATGGGGAAAACAGTGGTCAGGACAGATCTTTCCTTCTCGGTGTCTCACTGCAAAGAAAATCCTCACACCTATATTTGAAGGGGTAACTCAAAATGGTGGCCTTCACTGAGACATATGAGAAGGTTCTTCCTTTCTTAGCTTACAGTAGCCCTCCCACAATCACCTTTGACACAGTCTGTTCAGTTAATCTGACCGTCCTCTACCTGAGAGCCAACGCATCAAGTTATAGCTCATGCTGAGTTACTTTCAAAGGTCCCATTTGCCTTTCATTGGCCGGAAGACTTGTTGTCCAGGTGGTCTTCACGATTTGGCTCATAGTTGTGTGAGCACCTAGTGCACTTCAAGTCCTAGTTAAAAATCAGCATGAGGCTATCAGTGGTGAGAAAAAATCTGAATCAGATTTATAATAATAATTTGTTTAATCGGTACAGAGCAATTTCAGTTTAAACTTGAGCAATAGTCAGGAGGAAATACTCTTTAGTACCAGTTTTGGAGCATTTGATAGTTTACAAAATGCAAAGAATATTTATTTTTTCGTTGAGTATCAGTCAACCTGCAGGAAATAGAATTAGGTACACAACAGAAGAACTGTAAGATGGAAAAATTTCACGATTGGTCGTGTGGCAAGTAGGAATGTGGCCGTGCACACCTTCAGGATTATTAGCTGCATTCGATCAGGTGATGCGGGTCAGGTGCGGAAATAATGATAAGCGGATCATAGCAGGATAGCAGCTGCCCCACGGTGTTGAAATCGGTGACGGCACCCAAAACACGTGTTTTGCAGTCTTATGTGTATTTGTTTTATATTTTAATGAATAAAAGCTTAGTACGTCCTCCTCATACCTCAGCATGCCTGCTCAGTCCCTAAACCTGGGGTGGCTGACATGCCAAGGGTGCCAACTCATTACACCCCAGCACCTCCCTTTACATCCCTTCTCTTCAGATGGTTAGATCTTACAAGATGATGCGACGAGATGGCGTTTCTTTGGGACCGCTGCTCACTGTGCTCGGGACAAAGTGTTGAATCGGAGGTGCGGGAGCCAGGTTGTTCCGCAGCGCCAGCGCACGTATCCGGAAACCCTGAACAAGCAGCACTTTTCCTGTTGCATCTAAGAATGCTTCTTAATCTGTTTATTTTTTGACACCCCCCCCATCTTCCCCATCCCTCTCTCCGTCTCTCTCAGCCTTTGCGCGGATTCTGGTCTCAATTAACATTTGGGTTTAGCCATCTGTAATAACCGAGCAAACAATTTTGAAACTAATGAGAAGAAAATGAAGGCCGGCGATGTGACGCTGTTTAGAGTCCCTCGCCCCCGGGGCCTTTCTCTGTTAAATGAGGGTGGCCACTTAGCATATCTTTGTTTCTCCAAAAGCCTTCTGCTATTATTCCTAGCGCTTTCAGCAAACAGCACATAGACAGACCATAAGGTGAGCAGGACGCAGACAGGATCGCATCACTGCAACGGGAGCGCAGTCTTTACCTTTCTGATCCATCATCTCTGCTATTGGTAATAGGACTCTGGATTTTTCCACTGTAAATACAGACGTCAAGGATTTGCATGGCAGCCGCCACACTGAGATTTGAAAATGACCACCGAAAGTAAACGCTGAGCTAATGCAACACGTTTAATGCCTTATCGTGGCAAAGTGCTTCATTTAAATGTGTTATGCAGCTATAAATCTTGACCGGCCACAATGCCAACCTGAAGTCTGACATCTGGGGCCCAGTGGATGCTTTGAGTGACTGCTGTTGTACCTTTTAGCGAAAAGCAGCCAGAAACGCAACGCTTTGTGCTGTGATTCTGCATGGGCCACGTGTATTCCTCGCAAAGCTCGAAAAATACATAGCGGAAGCATCAAGAGATGTCAGAAATTCTGGCTTTCCAAACAGGAGTTGAGAAAGTGTGAAACAAACAAAAACAAGTCAATATCATCTCGCCAATTAGTCCACTTTTCACCTGGCACGGCTTTTGAAGGCCATGGAAGACCACCGGACCGTGTGGTGCGGCCCCGGCGGAGAACAACGGGTCCCTATTGTTGCCAGGCAGCCCTTGTCCTAATGGGAGTGAGTACGGGGGCCAAAATGCGGACACCTCAGCGGCCAGAGCTGAGCCTGGCCCACCAGAGGGAACACAGGCAAAGACTCCAGACCTTTCACCTGGGGTCGAGAGAGATGAGACCACGGCGGCCGGTCCGACACATGTTCGCATAATCCAACACAAGCATTCTGTCATTGTGGCTGCTTGCCAAAACTAATGATGTCAAGTGATTCCCTAACAAAATCCGCTCTTTGCAATGATGAAAAGCCAAGGGCAGGGGGGTAATAGGGTTGAGTCGGTAGGGGGAGGAGGTCCAAACACAAAAACAAAGGCCAAACGAAAGCCAAACAAAAACAAATCTTAGTTCGCCGCCCCAGACCCTATCAGCTTTTCGCCTGCCAAGTGCGACCCCTCGCCACTATCATATCATTTTACGCAGAGAAAAGGGCTCACTTTTTATTTACTCTGGAGTTATTGCCAAAATATTGCTTTTAATTGGTGTCCTGGTTTCCCTGGTGAGGTAAAGAGGAGTCAGGGACGATTAATCAAAGTAATGGAGCATAATGATGTCTCCGAATGGCCCCGGCCCCTGGGTCAGGGGTTGGACAATGTGAACATTCAGCTACTTAGCTTCCTTTGCAACTTCGTGACAAAATCTGTTTGCCCAACACCAATTAAGATGCCTCCCCATTTGCTCCGCTGAATGGGTTTGATGGAGGGGGTCGTCCAACAAATTGACATGTCCCTGAGCACAAACAAGCCCGACTGTGTCCTCGCCGGGATAATCGGTGTCCCTTGCAACAAGCCGCTTCCCAGGGTTTCTCTTTGTGCCCCCTTGGAATTTCTAAATGAGAGGAATGAGGACTCTAATGGGATTTCTGTGAGTTTTAAACAAACAGCAAGCAGCCCCCTATGGTCCAGCATGTTGCAGGGAATAGCGGGGAATCCTGGCCGTCGCTGGATCTGCAGGAGCTTCCGGAAAGCCTCTTTCACGGGGGGTGGTGCAAAGTTTCTTATGCCAGCTGATGGAGGTCAGCAAGAGCAGAAGCCCAAGGCCTCGGGTTGCCTGTTGCCCGAGCCCGGTGGATGAAAAATACGTGGTTTTAAAACAGCGGATACGTGGGAGTGTCTCGCACGGCAAGGTCAAAGCGCGTTCAAACACCGTGGAATGGTTTGACCTTTCCTCTGCTGTCAAACACTTCAGTCTGACGTGGGATGTCACCCCAGAATATTGTTTTTGGATTATTTAGATCCAAAACTGTGACTGCATGGTAAGGTACATCACAGACTCGCGTTTAACCATGACCAGATCGTGCCAGCCTGCTAAATCCTTATTGATTTTGCACAATTCAAAAAGTTAGGCTGTACGGCCATTGTACCCGAATTGTATTTTGCTTGTTATGGTCACTCGTACCACTGAATAAATGGTTGTTCATGTGTTTGTTTTTTTTATTGAAATAATCGACGTCCCCGGAGGAACAAAGCGATGCTGGACTTTCTTTATCAGGAAACTGACACACCAGCAAGGACTGCGCTGGCCCTACCTGTTTGCTCCACTGCTAATGTCTTGGGGGATTTACCAGAGGTGTTGTAAACTATTATTATTAATGTATTTGCACTGGCTGTGATAAATACATCTGGTCAGGCCTGCGACAGCCTCCCCAGTTTGCAGACTACTGGACTTTGAGAGGGTCCTTGCTCCCTTGACAGCTAACCAAACAGACGCGAGGCAGGACACGCCAATCTCAGCGCAGCCTGCTCGACTTCACTACCGTTGGCCGCTCCGAGTGGGTTCGTCGGATCACTTAAAGTGTTTGGACAAGGCGGAAGGTCAAGGTGAGAAGTTACTCAAACAGAATAAATCTTTGCTCAGGTGAACCCTGACCAGTGACCTGCAAAGCAGCTTCCAAGAGCAGTCTGAAAGGGTTTGCCAAGTGCCATGTTGAAAAACCTTCAAAAGATTAGGGGCAAGCAACCAGAACAGACTGACTTTGTTTGGCCATGTTGCCTTTGATAGTAAAGGTTAGTTATTGTCAGGACTGGGAAAGCTGCTTAACACAAGTTTTCTTCGTTCAGAAATGTGCGCTACCATGGGGAGAAAAAAAGTCTTCCGCATCGCTGTGGAAAGAAGACATCTTGGCGAAGACCTTTTTCACAAAGCAGTGTTTGTGACTATTGTAAGAGAATATTGTAAACATGCATATGGCAAAAGCAGCAGGACATCCCGTATGATCTATTAATTCTATAAATATTTAGTATTTGTCTAATGCCGGGTCAAATCAGTGGGCCAATGCGTTTCGGAGCCTAAAACTTGTAGTTAATGCCACACACAAATCGTTCTTGGTGCGGCTGGCTTGCGTGTGTTTATAGTAAACAGAACTGGGCTTCTCTGTGGACCAAACCTGGCACGAACTCCAAACAAGACCCTGCGGGCTTGATCTGGGTCAACCAAAGATACCGCAGCTTAGGTTACCCTTGATGAAACGGACCAGGGTTAACAAAGCGAAACACACCGGGGGAACCGTGGGTAAACAGCTGCGACCAGAGGGCCTTTGAGAACTTGCCAGAATACAGCGGCATCGGCACCTTGTGAACTACAGACAAAGCTCGACCTCAACAAACTTTGGCAGATTTTCCCATACAGTTCAATGTAAAAGTCAGTGTAAGCGTAAGAAATATTTTCCTTTATATAAAATAATACACATGCCTACGATGGGAGCATCCGATGTTATCTGACGGCCGTACAGCAGTGTTTCGCCTTGTAGGGCGACCTGGGGCTTTCAATCAGATCACCGCCTGTTTGGTCAAAATTTGCTGCATTCAAACCTGTAGAAAAAAACCCTGCTGCTGTACCTTTGAATAAGGAAGTTAGATGTCATTGCTACCTACAAATTTTTGAATGAAACGGTGACTTTATCTGCGCTGGATCCAAATGATATGAACTGCGATCTTCTATGTATTGCTTGACGTAATGAAATATTGTAGTTTACTCATAACTGTAATTATAACCAGCACAGTCCCATCCACAGGGACTCATTGGCAGTCAGTAGCGTTTAACAGACCGATCGTCACTCCCCCGTCGGAGCTGCTATCAAATGCAAACTTTTGTTTCTCTAAAAACACAGAGACATATCATGTTTGACAGGGTGGTGTCTCAGATGCACCCAGCGCTTGGCTCCTCATATCCTGCTGAAAAATGTCCTGGCACATTTGACTATATTGGTAGTTGTGTGTTCGGAACACCGAGTTGAGTTTCTCCGCCAGGGTATTTCCCAAACGTGCACGCTGGCGGGTTTCCACAGTGCAGGCGACTCCAGAGCGTGCAGCTGTAGGGGTCTGGGGTACGGAGTTGGACGTGGATTGTCCTACTGATGTTGCTCGGGCGGTTGAAGCAAACCTCAGATGTTTAGATGGTTGTGCTCATCCATCACGGCAAAAACCCCAATCTCTTACAGGGCAGCGCAAATGAGGTTCTGAAGTGTTTACCAAAATCCCTTGGGCTCCCATTTCTTTTACCACAAAATAATACTTAGAGGAAACAAAGATCAAAAAGCCAGCGTGAGGAGTAAGGTAACAAGGCATCTCTTTATCTGAAATGAAAAAAAAAAAGAAATCAATTGGGAATGAGGACCAAATGTCAGAGAAGATGCCGCATACGTTTCTTTTCCATGCTGTTTTAAGTCTGGGACCTGCATCTCGCAGACTTGATTGTAAAATGGTCTTAAGCCAAGATTTAATCAGGACTAATCTGCCAAAACCATCCCTTGCTGGGCTGCAGATATCTCCACGAGCTGCTAGGATCCCACTGCAGGCAGCGTGAAGGTGGGTACATGGACCCAGACGTCCGTTGCGGCCTCTGTGTTTCTCCCTCTAAAGGGTCGATGCTGATTTTTTTTCCGCCCTCAGGGTCTTTTGCATTGCTTGCGAGATGCATTTGCAAGGGGGACCTTTTCCTTTCCGAAGTACCGCCAATGTCTACAGATGTTCTCAAACATCTGTAGACGTTGCCTTCAAGGCTTCCTCGCCTCTTCATCTCATCACCGGCAGCAGTGCTCGATGCCCCAGACCCGATGTCCCTCTCTCTCTCTCTCTCTCTCTCTCTCTCTCTCTCTCTCTCTCTCTCTCTCATTCTCATCTTTAAAATGTTTTCAGCTGAATACAAAGCGTTGCACAAAATTTCATTGCCCAGCTTTGTCACACAGCTGAAGAAACCTTCTCGGTCATCATCGCAAAATAGGGGTTCGGCTATTGGGTGCGACAATTAAACAGAAAGATGTCGAGTCACAAGGCCTCAATCTGAACTTCCCCCACCACCACAAAGTCACAGTCATCCTCTAAACCTTTCTATCATACTTTTTCAGCATGCAATGTTATATTTATAAACTAAACTTAGTTATTTTCCTTTTTTAAAACACTGGGTAAATTTTACCTGGTGCAGGTGCACTGCAGCAGTAGGCTGGATTCAGACATGTGTATTTCAACGGCAACTCTGATCACTGAGCAACCTGTTGCCCCCCCCCCCCCCATGTTTTCTTATTATACAAAATTGCTTAAATGGCTTAGAAAGTTTCCACCTTCACCTTTTTATATGGCTGGAAATTGCGTGCATGCGGCAAAATATCTTTTGGGTGCTTGTGCGGGCAAACTCGAACCTGCCACGTCTAGGCCACAAGCATAATTGTTTAACCACATTGCTAAGCTTTACCACAGACATCATTATTGCAGTTTCATGACTGACCAGAGAGTTGTGGTCACACTCAAACCCACCTTTGAGGATAATTTGCCCACAATGCACCTCTGACCAAACCACACACATGTCAGGGCTGTTTTTCTTTGCTCTGCACACTTCATAGCATGTCATTAAGTCTACTGAGGGCTCGTGTGGGAGCTCAGATACTGGCGCTGTCTTTGAATTGGAGGCATCGCTCTTCTGAGGTTTCATCTAAAACCAGATCATGCTCTAGAGAATATGAACCACAATAAAAAATGCAATCGTTCTCTGTGTGTCTGCGGGAACAGGAAAGGTACGTTTTGGACGTAGCCTTGGCCGTGGTGAGAGAGCGAGGTTGTCCCTGCCCTCTCTGCACCTCATTTTTAATACCGCCTGTGGAACATGCCGGTGGTCCCTGCAGGAGTGCATCCCAATGGCGGCCTTGTGACCAGCCAACTGTGCTAGGGGAGGTGATGGAGAACAAAAGCTGGGTGGCGTCAGGGGTGGACGGGCTGGGCTTCCCCGGAGGACCCTGGCTGTGCAGTCCCGACTCTTGTTGCCAGCGGGGCACCTTTGAGCTGCTGGTGTTACTGGTCATGCTTCAGTAAGGTAGTGGTCTCCACTCTGAAAATATGCAAGGGTTTTCACCGTCCAGTCTATCGCACCATTCGAGTGGAACCCCCAATATGATCTGTTCCCTATAGGCGGGGAGAGGGGCCTCGGGTCATTTTGGTTTTCTAAAGCAAGATGGTCAAGCACAACGGCCTTCCAGCGCCTTGTTAAATTTCCCCTCAAAAGACTGAAAACCAAACTTAAAACGGAACACAACTTTTGTGCTGCAACTGAACAGCTCTTACTGGGTGGAGCTCACAAAGGAGTGTGATGTTGCAAAAGATCAAGGTTAGCTTGCAGATGTTTTTTGCAAATAAAATCAAGTCAAACAAGAAGGTACATTAATCTGATATTTATCTTCCAAGTCCCTGCTGGTATCTGAATAGACACTGTTGAAACACCATTTTCTTTCCATGCAAAACACATAGTAGCAGAGAAGCTAAGGCCAAAAGGAGCAACAGATAAAGGTCTGAGATACAAAGCTGACCCCCACAGGTGACAACAGCGTGACACAGGTGATTTCCAATGGAGGGAGTTATTGCATGAATATGATCATAGCTGAGATTTAAAGTAGAGGCGGTCGCTCAATTGTCGATCAGCAATGTCTAACTGATGCATGTTTATAAACATCAGACAGTTTGTAAAGTGCATATTTAGAGCTCAGAAAGGTTGAGCTGAGCTTCATATGAAAATATCATAAAATAGCTTGCATAAAAAATGTTGTCTACTGAAAAGTTCTTGCATATGCGGCTTGAGTTCGGATGAGCTCGCCTGGGGACGGACTGCCCTTTGCTCTTTTGGGACCGCATCTAGGCTTCTGTTTCCTGTGCACTCCTTCAAAGTCCAGAGACCCATTTTACTATCCAGAACCTCGAAGCAGAAACTGCGAGGCAAGATGAGATCTTACATCACGAACGTATCCGCAAAGTCCGTAAGTACAACTGTCAGGACTTCTATCAGGCGAGGAACTGCTTAAGATCTGAGCGTTTAAGACGGAAGCCTACGACCTTGTTGGGGTCTTTCAGCTTTCTTAAACTTGGCACAAGCTTGTGTCCTACAAATGGATGGACAATTATGTCTCAGATAGCTGGGAACCATCTAGAAGACAATGAATTTAATCATGTTGTCACCCTTCGAGACATTGTCAAGTGCTGGGGCAATGAATGTGGAAAAAATGGGACTGCATGTTTGCTTTTATTTCTTTAGCTGTCAAAGTGCCTTGTGGTGTTAAATTGTAGTGTTTTACCTATTTATACAGCGAGGTGATATTTACCGGCACATTTCATAGTAAGACCTTAGATCAAGGGCGCCACGGCTGTAGGAGGGATTTAACCCTAGGTCCTTTGCGTACAAGGCAGTGGCTCCAACCACTACACCACCTGCTGCCCTCTGAGCGTAAAGTCATTTGCTAACAGGTTGTAAATCAATATTGCTTTTTAACTGTAGCCTTATTTTTGTCATTACGTAGCTCAGCGCAAGTGTTCATTCACATTTTAATAGCAATAAAATGAATTTCTTCATTTGTGTTATGTTACCAGGCTGCCTTGACATTAGAACATTAAGTGTCAATGGTCTTAAATGAGAACACAAGTCTGGTAAATGTTTCGGATCTAACTGGTTTCCTCATTGTGCTTGCGGCTGAGGGTGTTTTGTTTCAGCGCAGATATCAAGATGACATTGTCAGTTCTGGAATTTTTATAACACAAGCTTGCACGACATAGCTTGGCCCGCGAAGAGGCAAAGGCAATTTCTTGGATGATTCGACTGTTGCAAAAATAAACAATGAAATACCGATCTTTATCGCACTATCAAGAGGAAGGAGAATGCCAAAGCGATCAAGGTTTTCATCTGACTCGATTATTTCTGGTCATGTTTACCAACACGCTCGCCGCACAAACGTTCGGTAGGCTCGATAACAATGAAGCCGTAACATTTTATTTGTTTTTTTAGCATTATAAAGCCATAAAAGAGCTGCAGCGTCTCGCCAAATGAAACGAAACCGAGCAAAGTTAAATAGAACAACACGGAGCTGTCATAACTTAGACTGTGAAGCACTGTCGCGTGAGAAAATGTAATTAGTATTGCAATTTCAATAAAAAAAACAGCCATGACTTGTTAAAATCTGTAGTATATTGTGAAATTAAAACAAGCGGTATCATTCCTTTTATTTTTTGAGATGTTTCACAATGCGCCGGTGCAAGTGCGACTTCTTTCTAAATATAGAAGCCGGTCATATATGTTGATTTTGCGAAAGGCTTAATGGTTGTTGTGCTACGGAAAGAAAACGGCAGCATGGTGGTGCAGCAGGTAGCGGTGATTCCTCACAGGATCGGGGCTGGATGTGTGGAGTTTCTGCGTTCTCTCTATGTTTGAGCGAGGCCCTTGCTGGAGTCCTTGTTTTCTCCCACAGTCCAAAGACTGGTGCCCTGCACTGACTGCACCCTGCCAAGCAGCCCGTGCGTCCGGAATAGGTTCTAGACCTCCGCCGCCCTGCAGCAGACAAGCTTTTCCTGAAAAGTGAACGAACGTAAAAGGAAACCATGAGACTTGAGCTCCTTGCAACCATTTGCAGGGAAACGCGACAAGAGTTGAAGTTGCTCTTCTCTCTTATTACCCTCAAGCATCTTGTTGTTACATAAAAGCTCTCGCTTTCTCACACAGGAGCATGAGTGGATGACAGGGGTGGTCTAATGGTGCAGCCACTTCCTCACTCTAGAGACAAACGGCAGATAAGCTTTACCACGTTCAACGTTTAGAGTGGAACATTTTCACAGTAAAAACATCGGCACTTACAGGTTGTTACACCACGCATGAAGATTTATTTCTAGCACTGATGCATCGCACTTCCAAGGCTGTGTGACTGAACAAAAGTTTGATCCCCTCTCAGGCTCTTCAGGGTTTGCAAGTTCTGCCCATACTCATAAGGGGATCCCCCGGGTCCTCAGTTACTCTCACAGGCGTTTGACATCCATTTCAGGTGGACCGGTCAATCCAAATTCCCCTACCATGTGGCTCCACTGCAGTGGACCTAGGAAGATGTGCCAGGCCTTGCCTAACGTCAGGTTCTGGGATGCTCTCCAGATCACAGTGACCCTTCCTGAGGATAAGCAGGTATTGATAATGGAAATGTTGTCAGAATAACTGATAGTTATGAAATACTGCACAGATAATTTAATTTCTTTTTCTGCAGGAGGAGAAGGAGTAGGAAGCCTGAAATGCCAAATTAGGGAAACCACAAAGTGGCAGCTCTATTTAAAAAGCCGTAAAAATTGATAAGGCCGTCTTTTTCTCTACGGCCACCGTGTTAAAAACCGTGTTTTACTCGGTGCTTAATCCTATCACATAACCGTACATTCTGAAGATGTTTTATGTTGCTACAAGATACTCTTGAGAAGAAGGAATGATTGCAATCTCAACCGTAAAATGGAAACACTGATGGTGAAAATACAAAACCTCGCCAAACTGGCAGGGGAGCAAATCCTATCTTTAAAGCTATATATTGGGAGACGTGAAGAGTTGAGATCCATTTTCTTAAATTTCTTGGCACCGGGTTTTGTCTAACCATAACAATATTAAACAGTATCACTTAATGGTGTCAGAAAAGCATTGCAGATGTGTCTAACAGAGCAATGGGAGTCTGGGCGAGCAAAAAGACGATATTTATGTCTTCGTCCCCTTTCGTAAGCTAAGTCACATCATTTGTAACCAAGACACAACACAAACATTAATCCTTTCGGTCCAGATTGCACCCAGCCCCACATTAGCAATAGTTGGTTTATATTAAAAACTTTCCAAAATAAACAAAACAAGCAAAAATTCTTCTGCCCTTCCTTTGTGCTATTTGAACCTGCGTTGTAGTGCACATACCAGATTTTCTCACACTTCTTCTGCAGCCTGCTTACCCCCCCCCCCTCTTTTAATAGGGAAGGATGGGGGGTGTGGAATAGAAGGAATCCTCTGAGGTGGGAGTATTTCATGAGGTCATGAAGAGGAGAGATGTTGCTATTTCTTTTACAAAGTAATGCATTTATACTCTGTATTTACATTTCACTGCATATATTTTAAGGTGAGAAGTGGGGTTTGGAGTCATGTGAATCCACGATCCAAGGTGCGACTAAGAAAGCTGAGAGTGTGTTCAGTCCTGCTGAGCAAAGCGGTGTAATTTGAAGAGACAGGTCCTGCTAGTGGGTATTTCCCAGGTGTTTCCCAGCTCCAAGTGTGATGTGGGGTGTAGACATCCTGGCCAAATGCCACTAAAATGCTCCAGCTTGCTGGTGAGGAACACAACGTTCACAGTATTTTGGACCCAGTTATCCTCTTGTACTGCTGTTGTTGCTGTTTGGTTGACTGTATGCTGATGGGAGCACTCATTTGCTGATGTGACATTAGGATCTGGAAAGCCAAGGCAGATCCAGGAGCATTTTGCAGACAGAGGTCGAAGGAGGATGCTGCAGAGCTTACAGACCATCATCGACAAGAGTGTCAAATACCCGAATGTGTCCTTGCCTAATGCTCTGCATGGCTTCTTTGCCCAATTTTCAGACCTTCAGCATCACTCTGGCCTAGAAAGCAGCACCTTCTCTTGATGACTAGGTCTGTCTCCCTAGCTGTTGTGTGAAGACCTATGGTTAGAGTTAATATATGGAAGGCTGCAAGACCTCATGGTATACGCTGCCGTGTGCCGAAGGAGCGCACGAGTGAACTGGTGTTGGTCTTCAGAGTAGGACACCTTTAACACCAGTTCACTGTCCACCCCAGTCCCCAAGAAATGACCACTACCATATTAGATTGACTGAGAATGCTATTGCTGCTGCAGCACATCTGTCCCTGACCCATCTGGAGGGCAAAGACCGTTCCATCAAAATGCTGTATATTGACTTCAGTTCAGCTCCAGCACCATCATCATCCTCAGCTGGTCAGTAAACTGTCCGCACTTGGTCTGAACAAGTGGCCTTGGTCTCCCCTGGGCAGATGAAACTCGGACTTCCTGTCCAATAGACCACAGGCTGTGAGGGTCCACAGCATCACGCAGAACACCTGTGCGCCCACTGCTGCACATCCGACTAACTCAGGACCGTGTCACCAAATACAACATCAAATAGAGCTGACAACAGCCCAGTTGTGGGCCTCATTGCCAACAATGATGAAATGACCAAAAGAGCTGAACTTCCACCCCACCGATCCTCACCATCTTCTACAAGTAAGTCATAGAAAGCATCCTTGCCTCTTCTATGAATCACAATCTGGCATGGGAACGGCACCACTTCTAACCGGAGAGCTCTGTAGTGTGTAGTAAAGACTGCCCAGTCCATCACTGCCCACCATCCAGACCACCACCAACAAGCAGTCTCTCAGAAGAGCTCCTACCATCGCTTTCAGGAGAAGCCTTGTGCTCTCACCCTCTCTAGCATCTGTACGCACCCCTTCCGCCTAGAACGCAATGTTAGCACTTGCAGACACCCTCAAGTTCAGTAACTGCTTATTTCCATAAGGATTTCAGGAACTTTTCAGTTGAAAATATATGAGCTAAATTAATAAATGTTAGTATCTACGTGGCTATGTATAATATCTATGTGGCTAAAAGAAATTCACATAAGAGAGTGCCCTATGAGTCCGGGATGGGGTCCAGGCTGCCAACCCTCTCGAGGACTAAGGGATAAAAGAAATATACTTATTATTACATAGCTTACCACAGCTGTATAGTATTAAACCTAAACAGCTTTATTTAAACTAAATATTTATTTGGTGTAGGCTAATAACAGACAAACACATTTTACATTTTATGCTAAAATATTGGTCCCGGTCAAACGAGTATGGCTTATAAAGGGAAATCTGAATTCCTCTAGTAGTTACGATCTCAATTTAATGTGAATTTTCCCATAACTTTTTTTTTTTTTACCCCTTGTGTGTACACCTCCACTGTCGTCTGAAATCTGGCAAGCGGTGCTTCAACCAAAGCAGAACAAGCCTGAGTAAATCCCCTCGCCATGTCAGCTTAGCGAGCAGCAGAAAAACTCGCTGTATATTGATTAAAAAAAAAAAAAAAGCCGTGGAGGGGGGAATCAGTCAGGACGGGTGGGGAGTCATGCTACATGGAGTGTGTGATTTCCATCCATTCATTTATATCTGCCCAGAAAATGGGTATGAGGGCAGCAAGTGAGCCCCCCACCCGCATCGAGGGGAACAGCACATGGACTGTTGCCAGGTGAAGCTTATAGAGCAGGTGATGTAATGTTTATACAATATAGATATATTTCACTGCTGTCAAAGTGTGAACTCACCTGTGTTTATTTAGCGCAGAAAGAATCCCGGCTCACGGAGCCGTACCGACAGTGATGAGGCCGTGACAGAGCAAGCCCAAAATGGGCCGAGGCTCATCGTGGTGCGGCTCGTAATGCGCCGAGCGTACACTGCATTACATCGAGGTCTTTTACCCCAGAGTAATTCCGTGTTGGACGTATTTACTGGACATCTGGGGGATCTCAGATTGAACCCAGATGGTCCTGCGAGGAGGCTAAGGAGCAGAAGAGACCACCTCAAAAGCCATTAATTTTTACAAACTCAGCTGAGCTCTTCAGGTAAGAATGAAAAACACGACGGCTTGAATCGAACCAAATTTTACTTATCGTGGAATAAATTGTTAACATCTTGCACAAAAAAGTGATGTCACCGCCTCATCCTTGGAATGTTACTGTCTTGCATAGATGTTCCTTGGTTTGCAGGGGAGCAGTAGGAGCAAAGAAATGTAAAAAAAAAAGCAGTATGATGGCGATGGTGACTGTGATGATGATGATGATGATGATGACAGCAAGGCCTGTTTATTCTACTCGGAACATTGTCTTTGCTCTGGGATTTGTGAATGACTCCACAGGCAGAGATCATGTGCAGGGTGGCGAGCTTTGCATTGCCTAGTCATGTACTCATCAAGCTGTCTGTGATCCTCCACACCAAGCAAGGGGAAAAAACCCTGTGCTTTATGTAACAGTCAAGAGCACCGATTCGAGGCTCTGCTCTGAATCAAGTTGGCCTTTGTTTAACCAAAATGCCCCATGTTCTAATCTGTGACGTCGGAATATTTTACAGAACTATTTAGAGAGAATCAGCCGCCATCAGGTAAACTCAAAATACCCAAGTGTTTTGACAGATTCCAAGGTTACTGAAATATTTTGATGAAAGTTGGAGCAAAATATTTTGATAAGAAAGCCTGGAAGACGAAATTAATGGCACATTGTCGGGCTGATGTTACATCTGCAACCTTCTAGCGGCACGTTTAAGGCATGTGGAGCGATTAGACCCAGCCCATAGAATTCCGCGTTTGATAAAAGAAAAACCTGCACTCTTTTCAGCTCGCTGACTGTTTCTTTGCACAATAACTGTGCTCTGCTTTCAGGAATTCACAAACAATGACAGCACCAAGTGGCGTTTTGGTTTAACGACAGGTTATTATTACAGTTGAAAATACTTAAAAAGGATTCATGCGCTGGATTTCGAAAATACGGTTATAAGTTACACGTGTTGAGTGACGTATTTGAACTCGAGGGTCCGGACCCTAAAACGAAGCTTCCTCCTCCTGTGTCTCATAAAACAACCAATCCAATAAAACTGGACAAGGCTTCATCTGAGTAAAGAGGTGTGCATGACAATAATAATAATAATAATAATAATAATAATAATAATAATAATAATAATAATAATAATAATAATAATAATAAAGCAGGGAAAACAGCCAACATTTCTTTAAGCAAACCTGGGCTATATTTTGAAATTCACCCTCCGTCCTTTGCCACACTCCACCTAAATTGGATCCAAACCATGCATACCTGATAAAGGTGACAAAATCTAGGCGATTGTCAAACATCTTAATGGACTCGAAGGTGAAATATGACATGGAAATGACACCACACTTGTCTGATTTCTTGTACTACATCCTCCTAAATGGTTGTTCTTCTGTATCCATTTCCATCAGACACCCCATGTGGCACTGAGTCAGGATTATGAGTCACATTAGCGCTGTTGTTAGGTGTAACACAGCAGAGAAATGCTCTATGGAACACAATTTGAAGTGATTGTAAGATTATTTATTGCTGATTTTCATTTAGCCAACACGTTTCTCTTGTAAGTATCTAAGCATCTTACGTAGCTACTGCATGTGGAGCTTGTGCTGACAAAGGCTGGCTCATTTATACACCAGAAGCAATACAGTTGAGTGATCCAGGGTAAATACCTCACTCAAAGGTACTATGGCAGGAGTGGAAAGCAAAACTCTAACCATTGCACCACCTGTGGCCCCTTTGATTTATTACTTTATCTCATGACAGCAGACAGGTGAATATTTATGCTTTAATATATTCTTACTGTTACTACTACTACCACTATTAATGTTACTGTTACTATACTAATAGTAATACTAATTGTATTAATAAGGAAAATGTGTAATATAGTACAGAATAATAAAAATCTCTGCTTAATTTAAGATGTATGCAATGTTTGAGTTGAATCCATTCGCCGCTAATTGTCGCCATTGTCAAATGTTTTAGAATTTTGGACAATTGGTTAATCTTGCCTGAATAAAACATGGCCTGGTGTTTGGTTCATGGTCCTTCCACTAAGATAGAGACAGTGTGGAGTGTGATGATACTGCCAGCAGTTTCACTTTGCATAAATTTTAAAGTTCCTTTTCTGACTAGAGTAGGATTACAAAGTAGTGACATGTAAGATGCGACCATTGGGCTGAGAGAGAACATACAAAAGTGCACATTATGGGGCTTGACATTAGCAGACAGACAATTTAGGTTTTTTTTCCCTGAAAATTTTTGCTTGGGTGGAAAAGAGAAAAAAGAGCTCCACTGCATTGCTGTTTACAGACCTGTGGTTTTATCTGAATGCCCCCAAAGCTTTGCCCCGATCGGAGCGAGCTGGTCGGATTCCACGGCACATAACAGCGGTACACAGTGGCTTTTGTGTGCACTGTACTGGATCACTGAACAGAGGAGCAAAAAGGGAAAAGAAAAAGTTTATTCTCTCTTCTTCCCGTCCCTTTCTACTTGCGCAGCATTCTCCTCGCCACCTCATGTATGAACCTTTTCAAGGATCGGGTAGCTGTCCCTTTGTGCAAGAATACAGCTTGGGAACAAAACAGTCTGGCGGCATTCAGCATCTTGGGAATAGAGTACACATCAGTGGAGATTTTATTTAAACAAACACACATAAACCAATAAGTCCCGCTGCTGCTCTGCTTTCCCTCAATTGATGCACTACTGTATTTTCACCCCAGCAGTACTTTTTGTTTAAATGCAATAAAACTCTTCACCGAACTTCTTTCAGAGAGACAGCGTCTGGAACGCATTGCAAAAATACAGCGGGCTCAAAGATGGCTGTGCTCACTGGGATGGCCACAAATTTTTTATCGCAAAAATTTTATTTAAATTGTTGAGATTTCCACAGCAGCTGTAAAGTAGTTACATTTTTCAATATAATTTTGCCAGAACTGAAATTTGCTTGCACAGCCGTTTATTTATTTGGTGTCCTTTCTCAACTGAAGCAATAAATACACGAGTGCCATTTGCCAGATGATACACATGAATGTTTTTCTTCTTGTATCATGAGGACTAGACCTCTTTAGTTGGTCCAAAGCCTATTTAGAGCCACACAAATGACTGCTTGCATTGGAAACAATAGAAAGCTGGAAAATAGGTAATACATAACCTTTAGTGCGTTCAACAATGAATTCCCTGTGAAAAATACTGGAGGAATTTAAATATGTATGTTAAGGTTGCACGAACCTGGCAGCAGCTGGGACAGATGTGCTTTAGTTTACATGAGGAGATTAAGAGTGACTCTGCATTTCTTGCGGTGCCGTGGACCTTGTTCCATCATGGGAAAACGAGTGATGAAAAGGGTCGAGGCCTGGAGGAGTTGCAAGGAGGTCTACGAGTTAAATCAGCTCCAAGACAGGCTGAGATCAAATTAACTCCCTTGGAGTTGACTTAACTCTGCAGGTTGTACTTGCCAAGTGTATAGCGGTTTTAGGCAGGAGTGTAGGTGTTATAAGAGATTGTAAGCATTATGATTCTGGCTTGCTGGCAGTCCTGTAGACATGCGCTAGTGTGCTTCAAATGTACTGTGGGCTATGGTTGTAATTACCTAAGGTGGAAGGTCTGGCAGAGACACAAGGACCAGCCATCACTATCAGGGATGAGCTGTCATGTTAGGCTTCCCATTTGCTCTGGACATACCCTGTAAGACCATAGCAGGAATTCTCCTGATGCATCAAAACCTTAACATCTTCTCTTGGAGCCTGTAAGAAGAAAACTTTTGGAGGGAAGTATCAGACCAAACCTCTGTCCAGGACCAGCTGTCACTCTCACGCAATGTATATAAACACCATCTAACCTTGATGGTCCCCTATGAGCAATTTTCACAAACCCACCACCAACCCCTCTCCAACTCTCTTTGGTCCAAAAGTGTCCCAAAATGGGGTTGAACAACCTCACTCGACAGCAGGTGTGAGCTTTCCAGCAAATTCCACGCCAAGATGCAAAGTACACTAAGCATTCACCCAAATTCACGATCCCAGTTTAATACCTCTGCTGAAATGTAATTGGGGAGGGTAAAAACCATGTAAGCAGTGGCACGGTGGGTCTGCTCTGCAGCTCTGATGACATGGTGTAGAAAGTGAGCGAGAACAAGGTCCTTGGCAGACAAAGATGGGAATGAAGCAGCAGGAAGAGCTTGACAATGTGACTGTTTAATCACCAGACAAATCCGTTCCATTTTAGATGGGTCTGAGATGTTGTAAGACGAGTTTATGATGGCAAGAACCATCAGAGGAGAGAAAAATCTCTCAGGAGGAATGGAGGGGGGGCCGAGACTGAGAGACGTTGGGGTGGAATGTCCCGCTCCGAAGCCAGACTGGTTGGGGTCCAGGAGAGCATTCTGCTGGACAAAGTTAGACAATTGTTTAAATGCTGCATTCTTGAGACAGAACAGGACACTGGACAATTTCCTCCAGAGACTTAAGATATGCAAATTAAACATAGGTGGTTATTTTGTACAATGTTGAGAATAAGTGGCAAAAAAAAGGCAACCTCTGGGGGTTGTTGTGTACACAGTAAGTGTCAGCAAAATATCTGGCTTAGACCACACGTAAATATATTGAAATCTAGTGAAACATATATGCATCATTTTAATGGATTTCCTCCTGGTGGTTGCATGCAAGTTGACCATTCAAGTCCAAACAAGTTTATCCCATTATAGCTGTTCATCCAGCAATGGCATTTTACAACTCAGCCGACAACAGAGCTGCCAGATGATGACATGTCTAACCTCCACCGCAGAAATGAAGAAAAAAGTTCAGAAAGATTTCTGGCAGGATGAATTTTGCTTAAAAAAAAATCACATTTGACTATTTTCTCCTGGCTCACTCCATCAGACCTGTTTCCATACTCCTGTTGAACTAACACCTGCCCTGGAGCAGAAAGTGCAGGTCATATCGAGCTTGTAGGTTGGCGTGACGTTGCGCTCTGAGTGACAAAGCGCAGGAGATCAACTTCCCAACATAGATGGTATGCCACTGCGTATTCATATTTTATGGAGGTCTTCTGAACTGACCATTTTAGCGCTTACGGATTTTATGACTTTATGGCGCTGCCGTTTGGTCTTGCAGATTAGATGCCACAGACGGCTTAGATGTTAAACGGTTGTCTGCACACGTCCATTTTTGCTTCTCACTTTCTGTAGCTGCCTTGACTCATTGTCTCAGCCTGACATAAATGAATTTCTTAATGGCCATAACTCTGGAATAAGAGGAAAACAAGAAAGAAACATCCAAGATGACATCATAAAATTGCAATAAAATTGTTAGGATTGTTCCATCCATCCATCTGTTATCTTCAGCTGCTTAATCCTGAACAGGGTTGCGGTGATCCAGAGCCAATCCCCACTTCACAGGGTGTTAGGCTATGAAACCATGCCTGGATGGGATGCCAGGCCATTGAAGTATCAGGTTTGTGTGTTATTTATTCATTTCCTCTATTAGTTATCTGCTGGTTCAACACTTTCCCCAGGGTATAACAGCATGCGCCTTGTTTCTTGAACCTGCAACACGCAAGGATAGCTTCTTCGCTAACTGCTGACCTCTCTGCATGTGGGTGGTCTTTGTGCTGAACAGCTCATTCCTCCATAACCTCAAATGCAACCTCTAGAATTACAGCAAGTAAATCTGTCTTTTATGAGCAATGAGTACTTCTCCCTTAAAAGAGACTGATAAAACCGTCAAGCATCTTCCACTACATCGTTTTACATTCTTCTAAGGGTTATTAAACGGATTTCTTACATTTGTGAACCAATCCATTCTGCATTTCATAGATCACGGCTACATTTAATGTTGGGCTTTATCTCAGTGCTGACCAGAAGATCTGGGCATGGTTTATAGGTTGCATGTTGACATGCATGTGTGCTGCTCCTTTAACAGCCACAGACCACCAAATCCTCTCCACATGACATTGACAAGGCTTGGGATTTACAGTGAATCTCCACAGTATATTCAGTGGTAACTTAAACTAAAACTTGCCCCCAGTAGCCCACATTAATAAAAAAAAAACCAAATAAACAAAATGAAGACTCTTCCGTGAAAGGCACACCTGGTTGCAGAGTCTTACATACAAATTAAGTCTCCTTGATGAGTTCAGTTTTAAAAATCCGATGACCCACCACCTTCTTTTCTCCAGAACAAAAAACAAAACAAAACACCAAAATTAAACCTCTGTGAAAGTATGGTAGAACCTCCAGCAAGACTCTGGTGTGTTCTTCTGAAGTTGAGTTTAAAGAAGTGACACTAGAAGAGGTTAATTATATGATTGCATGGATAGAGTTTGAAAACAGTCTTTTTTATGGAGTACAAATAAAAAAAGTCAAAATCCATCCATCCATCCATCCATCCATTATTTTTAATTGCTTAGTCCTCAGCAGGGTTGTGGTGGTCTGGACACTGTACTGTAACCACTGGGTGCAAGGCTATGAAAGTACCCCTGGATGGGATGCCAGTCCACTTCAAGGTGGCCATGCATACACGCACATGCACATGCACGCACGCATGCACGCACAACAGACAATTTAGAGTGACCCATTAACCTGCAGCACATATCTTTGGACTATGGGATGTGACCCATAGAGTGTTTTCAAACTATTTTTTGAAATGTCATAAAGATACTGTGAGAGTGTTAACAGGAAACAGTGCAATAGGTGGTAACACGGATCGGTATTACCGTGTACAGTAATCATGCGATAATCCCTCTTGTCTTTGGTTCCCAGTTCTGTAAAGATGGGTCTGGAGCAAGTTTCTCACAGAGGCGGTCTGCAGGAAGTACTCAACGGTATACAACAAAGGAATAGCGGCAGGCATTCTGTAGCCTATGCTCGGTCATGAAATGAACTCTGCAAACCCAATTCCTAAATGCTTACATCAGATTACATCACATAAGACCTCTGTCCAGCGTTCCCTTGCCTACGGCAGGCGTGGAAGTGGAACTGCTAATGAGTTGCCAGCTGCTACCTTGAACAATAGGCTTTAATTACCAGGCCGCTCGTGTGTTCCGGGTGACACAGTATCTGGCAGGCGGATGTTGGATTACACACGTCTCAGAGCCTTGATTTCTGTGAGAAACGCGACATCGAATCTACACTCGTTCGCGTCTGTAGGCATTATCCGCATCACACTGCTGATCCCGTGGCACCGGAATGCCCTAAAAACCTAGTCGCCTGGTTAACCTTGGATAGAAAACCTTTTCAGTAACTCAGTTCCGGGAATTGAAATTCTAAACGGAAATGAAATTCTAAGAACCGCAACCAAAGTGAATAGCAAAGGCACAACAATGACTTGGGATGCAGTTGCAGGGGTTTAGGTGATTTTGCTCTTCACCCAGAAGTCTAGGTAACCAAATGTGAGAATGGTGAAGGGGGAGTGAAGCTGGGTGTTTGACTGAACTCACAGCAAAGGGACACAATGTAATTTAAAGGAAATTACTTAATTCATCTCTTCTTCAGGGCCAAGTGTTGAACCTCAACTGATGGATTAAAATATGGAGCTTAATAAAAGCTCTGAAATGTAAGATTTTCACAATCCCTCAGACAATGGCTGGGCCAGCAGAGACTTATAAATGACCTTTTCTTGATTCATGAATTTGATGCAGAGGTTTGAGATGGTGAAACTGAACCCAATCCATACTGATGGCAGAGGAGTTCCAGGGAATGCTAGGATACCCAGTAGAATGGGGGGATGACTTTATGAGATGGATGTTGCAGAATGCGACCAAGTTAGATTTTGTTGGCACCTGGTAACCATTCATATTCTTGTGTTTACTTGGGCAGGCTCTGGATCTGGAGGAATAAACCTCATGGCTCCTCAAGGGATTAGGCTGGGAACCCATCGTCAGTTGAAGAGGGTGCTTAGAACCTGATGGGTGTGATGGGTAAGGTGCTGGACTGTACATCTGTAGAGGTGTGTATGAATTTGAGAATAATATGATGCAGGCTCCATAATATGTAAAAGCTGACAGAAGTTTGGCTCGATTTTCCCCTCCATTTCAGCCATCCCACAGAAGATGTTCTCAATAAGACACATGAACCGAGAAAGGAGGAACAGAGACCAGAACGCCACGAACACAGAAATTCTGATGTCTTTTGAGGTGAAGTGTAAACAAAAAGAAGCAGCATTATTACAACTTGCGTCTGAAATGCTAACTGATGTCTGGCATTAACCTATGTCAGATAACATGACCTCAGTTTTAATGCGCTGTAATGCCAGACAAATTACAAGGTGCACATTCAATACTTTTCTTTCCAGACATTTCTTCTGGCCTGCCAGCCAGCGATCAAACCCGGCGAGAATAAGAATCTGTAAATATTTAATATACATAAGCAGGGCTTCTATGCTACACGGCCACTTTAAACGGGTGCCTTCACAACAGTACAGCTTGCTGAGATGTGCCAAAACAACACCTAGGAAAATATTACCCAACATTCCTCACGTGAAACGGGCGGTGCGATAGAAACACTCCAGTGCTCTGACACGTGTACTGTACCTGTATGATTGCTGTTTCCACTAAAGTGATGTTTGGCTCATTCTTCTTTGCCTCTAAACTGAGATCTCAGTGCTGAAAATAATCTTTTAAGAAACAAAATTTTAGGAGGGAGTGGCTACCTTATTAAGCTGATGAAGGTGTACACAGATGTGTGGGACAATATTTTAAAAAATATTCTTTTTCACCAGCTGAAGCACCAAATCAAAGCTGCATTGATGCAGTGATAGGCAGCATATACAGATTTTGCACACAGCCACTAATCTTTTGGATGCAAGACAAAGTTAAATATTAATTTGTTGTTATTGATTGATGAATGAGTGTAACCATTTCTCTCGTCCAGTTCAAGCTGCTCCGGGGTACATGTGGTTGCAGTTCATGATATAATGTGCAATGTACAATGTCACTGTCAAGAAGCAAGCCTGGATGCAGCCCCAAAGCCCGTATCTCACGCCATGAGCCCAGTGGAGGCCCGTGGGCTTTAGCCTTCGCTATGGGCTTCTATGGGCAGGCGTGTCTCCTCGCCGTGATGTCACGGGTGGAGATTGACGCCTGGCTGGACCAACGGGGCGTCCCACCTGTCTCAGCTGTCAGCCTCATTGAGATTAAATACCAGGGTGTAAGTCAGGCGAGGGAAAGGGGACTGAAATAATGGGTGTGTGGATAACGCCTGTTGGTGTCCATTTTGCTCCTCTGGAGCCGAATTGTTTCCCGTGCAGGCACGCCCATGGAAATATCACAGCCGTGGAGAAATTGTACTTCAAAAGTGCACTTCATGCGGACCAAATCCTACACCGCTTGCCTTTCTGGCATCAAAGAAGGCTGTCGCGGCGAACGAATACATCACATCCATTGTGAGAAAATCCTCTTCACACTCCATGGACGTGAAGGCATCAATAGATCTTTTTTCCCCCCCTGAAAACAAGCCATTCACTTTTGGTGGACCACATCTTAAAAACACAGATATCTGCCCGGACTTCACTCTGTCTGACACGTCCCTGCCCTCCTCTCTTTCCCTTGTAGCACGACCGCTGACTATGATTGATCGTTGGGAAATAGCAGTAATGTAGCCCGGCTGGAATGCTATTACTGCGAAATTCACACACCCCTACGAAATTCCAGAACGCCGGTGAGTTGGAGCGTCAGAGACAGACTTAAAAACGCCTGGAATTTACATTAATTCATGTTAAAAGCACCAGGCGGAATTATTGCTCACTGTTTAGAGAAAGGCGTCCCTGGAATCAATTGCATTTCTTCGTTTTTTTCCTTCTTTTCTCCCCGCAGTCCATTTAGAGGCCCAAAGCAAACACTATCTTTTTATAAACAAGCTTTTAAACCCATCTCCTCTGCCTGTCCTTCCCATAAAGAAGGAGCCGCTTCACGGCCCATTGGGTCACATGAGAAGAACGGTTAAAGGTCATGCCACGCTGCGGTCACCTGAGGGGTCAGCTTGAGAAGCCTTGTACGGCAACAGCAAGGCCTTCTCATTCTCATATAACTGACTGATACAGTTCCAAGCTCACTCTACATTTCAGGGATCCCAGACATCAATTTCAGTCCAGTTTACGTTTTAAAATAGCTCTGTTGTCACCTGGGTAACACAGGGACAAGAAACAGAAGTGAGTGACACAGTACAGATTATCTATTGTTAAGAAACAGAGATTGTTAGCTGTCGGGAGAGCAACCCAGCAACTGAGGAGAAGAAAACAAAAACCCCCAACAGTGAAGAAGGGGAGAAAAATAAACCTCACATCAGGGACTGCCCATTCCTCTTTGCCACATAATATGAAAAATTGCCAAATATACAGTGATAAAGTCATTATAAAGTGTTTGGTTGTTTTGACAGATCACAAAAATGCCGTCTGAAAAATTCTTACAAATTTATTATATCTTGTCATGGACATGAAATCATGGAATCCCGAGGTATCCTTCTTTAAAGTGTTTGCTTTCAGGATCTTGTGTGATCTTTCACAACCAAGCCTCTTCGACAAGATGGGTTCTTTTCATTTTCCTTTGTCACGCTCCACAGATTCTCCATGCATTCCTGCAATCCAAGCCAAACCATGCAAGCAGTCCATTTCTGTACGATGTTTTATCACTCCACATTATTTATTTAGCTATCGGGCACTTACGGTACGTCCAAAGCCAGATTCGTTGTTTATGATTCTACACACTTGCTCATTTATGCTGCTAAACATTTCAAGGAGGTGATAAAGCTGAAGTGCTTTTCACAAGGCTTCCACAGGGAACTTGAACCTGCAAGCTATTGGTCACAGGTTCAGATCCTTTTTGCGCTGTGCTACCAACTGGCCGTGGGTATTAGATAAACACGCCTCCGCTGGAACATTTATGAGCCCGACCAAGGCACCACTATGAATGTTTTTAATAGCAACAATAACTATTAAGGGGATCAGTAGCGGTTGGTCTACTGATGTGCACTTGAAGGCTCTAGGTTTGAATCCCGCTCATGCTGTAGTACCTTTGATAAAGGTTTGTACCTTGACTGTTCTGTATAAATGGATAAATCACTGTAAGTGGCTTAGTGCGCAAATCTAACATCGCAAGCCATGTGGGAGAACAACCTCGGCACGATGAATAAATAATAATGATGATGATGTGCATAGAAACAAAACATGACAAAACATCACTTGTGAGTTCTCAGAGTATTGCGTATTCTGTTATCGCGCTCGATTACGTATTCCTTTATCACACTCTAGACAGAGATCGAGGGCGTAAAAGGTAACCTTTTCACAAAACTCATGCTTCTGTAATCCAATCTGCCAGCAGCTGCAGAACATGATGAGGATTTAGGAGGGTTTTCTCTTTCCGATTCCTTATGTTTCTTCCGTTATTTTAATGCGCTTCCACTCGCTTGCCACAGGCAATGCGCTTGAATGTTCTGTTCCTGACCATCGTGAGGGACCCGGTGACATATGAAGCAGGGGTTTCATTGCTGAAGCATCCTGAAGGGAACTGCAGAGAGGGGAAAGGTCTCCTGGAGTCAGTCCCACACTGTGGTGTCGGGGTCTGGGTCTTTTTATACGTTGCTTTCCCCTGATTTGCCGCCAGTTAGCGTGCGGCCCAGGGCTGAGTGATCGTGCCAAAAGCCCCCATCATCAAGCAGCTTCCACCCACCATAACATTTGGCATGATGGTCTGCTGCTCATCTCTGTAGAACCGGACGATGACCTACCACCTGCCCCACAGCCAGAGTAGGGGGACGGGAAATGAAAACACTGGCTGGCTATGGCAGAATGTTCTCGAAGCCCTGTCTGAGGCACCCTAACATGTTCCTTTGAGTCAAGCGGTCATTGGCAGGTCGTTCCCGCGAAGAGCCCCCCCCCCCCCGGCCGGCCCCAAAACCCACCCACCATGGGTCCGTTGCAGCCTCTCAGCTTTCATGTAATGACGCCTGCTTTAACTGGGGAGGACGAGGTAGGGGGAGCCTGGGGCTGGGGGAGAGTGTTGGGCCACCCACAGCTCCTGACACACAGCACACCATTCCCTCCCACCTTCAGCACCTTGGCCCTCCACGCACGCCGGTCTCCTGGCATGCCTGCTGACCCCCATGAATAATTCACTGTTTTCCTCCATCCAAACCTCCTTCCTAATGGAGATCCAGGTTCTCCCGTCTCCTCTCCCCCCAGGGGAATGCGAGCCTCTCCCCACCAGCGTTCGCATGGTGACCGGATACAGCTGCCGCTGCTCATTTACCGTGCGGCCCTGGCCAACTCCCTGCCTTCTGCTTCTCTGTCCTGGAAGAAAGGGGAAAGGGAGATCGCAGCAAAAACACGCTCACTCACATGCTCTTCCTCAGCAGCATCACTTGGGCCTCCAACAGGATGCCGGTAGGGTGAACGATCCCGGAGGGGAGGAGTCAGAAACTGATCCCTATGACAACCTTTAGTGCTGTCAATCACACAAAAATGGCAGATCGAGAAGTTTGGAGAAATCAACCTGTCAAGCAGGAGGTAAACTTTCGCTGCTTGGGGGTGACTGGGCTCGGAGTGTGTGAGGCATTTCGGTACATTTCTACAGTTTATTTAGCCAAGTACTCCCACCTGTCTGCGCAGCGCAGCGCCTCTGCCAGGTCCACCGCGCTCCTCTGAAGCAGTGCCAGCGGCTTTTCAGGCTGAGCAGGCGCACAGTGTCAGTCGCGAATCCTCGGGAGCGAGTGGTTGTGAGATCCCACAGAGGGGCAGCGAGGCATGGCGCTGCAGGGGTTGGCCTGTAATCGTACACTGCAGCGTTTCTTAACCACAGGCTCGGAACGCTGCGACTGGAGCATGATTTACAAGCCCCTCCACAAAAATAAGTGGGTGTTTTTTATGTCGTGTTCTCTAATGGTGACAACTTGCAAACATACACGAAAAACATGGAATATTTCTTTCAAAATGATTATTTTGCTTTTTTATTAACAAAAATGTGATCCATATGCTGGTTTAATTGTCCCCTATGCACATAGTGAAAGAGCACTAGCAGTCATTCACTGGACTGTTTGGGTTTCCTCCTGACTTTCCTTGGAAGTAAAACCTTGTTTTCTAATAAAATAGTGCTACATATATTTGGCAGCTAAGTTAGCAACAGCTTCGCTAGGGCTGAATTAAAAAAAAAAAAAAGGATGAACCTCCGAAACTCTCCAAGGCTTTCACGCACTCACTACATTTTCTACTCGCTTCTGCTGCTGGTATCTTCTCTCCCCAATCTCACTGTGATGCCCCTCTTCCCTGTAAATTTGGTTTACAATAATCCCAAAATTCGATATTCACAATAATCTTAACTTCATGTCCGTTCAGACCTCAGCAGTGGTCGCAATATCAGACTGCGTTCATTACATTCACATTTATTGATTCGGTCAAACCCTCGGGTCAGTGTTTTCCTGTAAAGGAGGTTATTTTTCATGAGATGTTTTTCTTTCGAGACTGTAATGTGTTTCAGTGTTATTCCAGAAAGCAGAGTACGCTACTGTATATATTCTCCTGTTTAAACCTGGCAATCCATATTCATGACGTGTTAAACATTTGAGGTGCTAACTGAACCCTCGCCAGAGATTAAACTAACATGACTATAATATATACATATTGTATGTACGTAGTATATATAAGTATATAGTATATACACAGACACGCACTGTATTTACCTGCTCTATAGCTACTCTAGCAGTGATTTAGGACGTGGAGATGCTCTTCCTAGAGAGCTCTACCTCAGCAATGGCTTAACTTATTTCATCCATTTGCTCTTATGCTTATGTCACAGCAGTTATTTGGAAAGAAGCCTTTGAAGTTGTATAAACTGAAGGGCTGGAGGAGGAAGGAAACCGTGTTCTGCCATGTTTACAAAGCGTAAGTGAGTCATTACGGAGGCCTACGCGTCTCAGTCTAATGCAGAGTTGTACCACGGGGCACTCATAATGGCTACATCAAACCAAAGCGTTCTTCTTTAGGGCCAAAGTTCATGCTATTATTTGTCCACGTATCTGACGTATTTGTCCGAAACGGCTTACAAAGTTCAGGGTGCATATTAAGCTGCCTACATTTTTTTTTTTTTTACCATTTTTACCCAGACCCTTTGCAAGTAAGATGATAACTCACTCCACTGTGTTACCTATTGGACCTATTACCTTAGACAAGGCCATGAATTTTGGAGTTGAAGGATATTTTATGGTGCTATATTGTTTAGATATTTAGATATTTTGATGCTGTGCAGCACAAAGAATAAGTGAATGACTGGGACGATCATGCACAGCTCCTCCCAAACAGCAATGTGATCACAGCTCCCTTGAAAGCCAACAGGCAACACCAGACAGAACGTGGCTCAATCTCTGGTGTCAGCCTCAGCGCTGGGTCCAACTGCGAACGCCTCTTTCAGTTTCCCACCACACGACCCCACCTTTATCTATGGACCTCAGCACTCTTCGGCGAAGAGCAGCTCTTCTGCAGCTCAGTTCGTCCCCAAGATCCCTGAATCAGTCCATTAAAAATTATCCGGCTGTATGAACGTGAAAATCACCGCAAGTGACTCAGCGTACAAACCTAACATTGCAGCTCACCATAAACAAAGGTGTCAGGTGAATAAGGACCGATCATGCAGTAGTTTGGCTGATGTTTGCAGATCTTCTAATCGAAATGTTAGCTTACCGGTCAGTAGCTAAAGCTGAGTGTCGCATCGTCTGTGAGCAATTCTGTCAAAATGTGATCCAGGTTCAGACTGATCCCCCTTCTATAATAGTGTGTAGCAGTCAGCACCTGGAGCTCCAGGCCCGCTGTGTTGTAACGGTCCAGTGCAGCCCAATTGTGCGCTTAAGAGCATTTCCAAACTTCGTCTGTGCCTGCAAAAAGCTGCAAAGTGGTTGTTTACGTTCTACAATAGGAAATTTACGTTTGGAAAAGGTGCCATAAAATATCCATTCGGGGAACGGCTAGGCTGGGGATGCCGGTCCGTGATGAGTGCAGCAGTTGGCACAGTGGTTGTGGGAATGCGGCCCCTTCTGCACCCAAACCTAAATTAAATCTGACAGATATGTAAACATATTTTAACATTAAAATCCCGCTTTGGCCTTGTAAATGCAAGGCACGCAGGAGCTTTTTAAGATGTTGTAGCAGGAATGATTTAACGCAGCCTTTTCGACGTGATGTATGGCGTGCTTGTAGTGGCCCTCCGAAAAAATGAACGCGCTAATACCTGGACCTGTGCTCTACAAGCTTTTTTGAGAAATGGAGCTTAATATAACCAGAGGTCATTAACACAACACATTGCAATAAATGGAACCTCAAATCTGCACATGGGCAGCACAACAAAGTAAATCAGTTATGCCATTAATAACAGCAGATAAACCCAGAAAAGAGTTTAATTTATAAAAAAATACGTGTCATATTTTTTTTTTTATGGTTGAAAATATTTTCAGATTTTAGGCGAATTATTGTGACGTTAGTGTTAAATGCAGTTGTTTTAAGTTTTAAGTTGATATAGATTGTATGGTAAAAAATATTGGGGACACGTGAGCATCATCCCCATATGTGCTTGTTGGACATCCCATTCCAAACCCATGTGCATTAATATGGAGTTGTTACCCCCTTTGCTACTATAACAGCCCCTACTCTTCTGGGAAGGCTTTCCACCAGATTTTGGAGCGTGGCTGTGGGAATCTGTGTCCATTCAGCCACAAGTATATCGGTGATGTCAGGTGAGGTGGCCTGGCTCACAGTCGGCGTAGAATGTGTTTTGTATGCTGTATGGGTAAGGCTGAAACAACTCAGATCGATCACTAGAAGGGGTGTCTACACACTTTTGGCCATGCAGTGTACTTACATAATTTATCTAGAATATATATCTTTGGGTAGCAAGTCTGTATGTAGTAATGTGGGACATGGATGTACACTACCGGTCAAAAGTTTTAGAACACCTAATTTTTTTCAGTTTTTATGGAAATGCATCCAGTTTAACATCTTAATGTTTCGTGATACCAACTGTTGGCATGTTGATAAAATAAAAATTAATAACCGATAACAGCATTTGTGCTTATGTAAATTTGAAGAAAACACAGCTAAAACAGCTACCAGGATAAACTATGATGTATACAAGAGCGCTGTGGTGGAGCGGTGCTATTGGAGGTAGCGCTATGAAAAAAGGAGTGTGCATCAAAACAAGTGAGCAATAGGACACGATCTCAGCAGAGAAGGGATGACAGCACTGAGTGTACTCTGTTTTACTATGTAGTGGATGTTGGGTTGGTCATGCTGTGCTGGCAGCAGAAAGGTCCTACTCATGTCAACTATTGGCACACACAGTGAAAAACGTGCTTCTCAGCTTGGCGGCAACACTGTGCAGTCTCTGCCGGCCTCCAGCACCAACGGTTTATCAGGCTATCGTGTTCCCCCGGCTCCTCCTGCGCACTCGGCTGACGCACCTGGTGAGGCCGTGAGATTTGATGCGTCATCCTGGTTGGCTCAACCACCTGAGCGTGGCTGAGTGGAGGTGGACTTGTGGGTTTGTTGTGGAGGTCTTTGACACCAGTTGATTTACTCCAGCAGATCTGAGTACACTATGTTTTGAGTCTTGGACCTTTAAACTTAGGAGTTTTTTCCAATGTCTATAAAACACCATACTTAGCTTTTGGACACAACTCCAGCATTTGTTCTTCTTCATACAAGCCATACAAATACCACAAACATGTCAGTTGTTAAACTTGACTAAGCACCGAAATAAAATCTCTTTTTCTAGCTCTGATTCTGTCACCCAGTGACCGTGCTGTCCCACAGCTCCTGGCCTGTGAATTCATATGTGGGTTCTCACCTGGCTCAGTCAGTGTGGTGTTCACATATTCTCTACGTCTTCTTCCTGCCTTCGCTCTGGTTTCTTCTCAGTCCAAAGACATGTGTTTCAGTTGCATTAATGCCTCCAAACTGCCCTTATCATGAGGATGAGTGTGTTGGTACCTTTTGATGGTACACCTTGCCTCCCTAAGTGTCCAAGATAGACTCTGGACCCCGTGAGCTAAGGACTTTTTAATGGGTGGAAGCCTTCCCCCCAAAACAACGCACTACCACACATGTAAAAAGAAAGTAAGCACACCATTATGCACATATGAATTTTAGCTAAGAGCATAAACAAAAAGGCTTTCGGGGGGGGAGACGAAGGAAGGGAGTGACGTGCGCCGCATATGGCAGCCATTAGCTCAGCATCCTATGGCCGCTGTCAAGCTCACATGCAGTAATAATTTCCACGATCAGTTGCTATGCGATCACAATATGGACAGTGTGGAGTCGCTAATCTGCGTGAGAAGCTCATCTCTAAAGCTCCAGAAGATCACCACCACACGGCCCGGGTCGGTTTGTGTGTGCGTCGCAACACAGCCCCGCTTTTCCTGTTGTTTGAATGTCAAGAGCCAAGATGATTCCTCTCTGGCCCGGCGAGGCAGTCATTTGGGGCCACCGTGGGCGGAGTTTACCATAGAGGCCATCACCTGTTGACAACAGGTAATTACTGCGGCATTTGCGTCGCCATGGTTCCCTCAACAACTGCGTGCTGTCTGCACTGCTTAATGTACCTGCCAGGAAAACCGGGCAGCGGCTCATTCTGCTCGGGGAGTGCGAACACACAAAAGGCAGAAGAAACCTAACGGCTCTGGCTCGGTGCTCCTGGAGGCCAAGTTAGGAAGTGTTTTCAGGTCAAAGATCACAACACGACATAATGCACACGTAATATTATCTCACCAGGTGCTGGATTCTCCCAAAATACATGGAATTAATTATGTTTAAACTCACAGTTATGCATGGGTTATATGTGAGGCATGAGAATGCAGTCTTAATATGAGTTTGTATGAGATTGAAGACAGAAATGTGAATCTGTCAAACAGGGCCATGTGAAAATGGGAGGGTAGCATTCATTTACTTCAGGCTTTTGAGATAAATTTTTGTATATTTCCAGAAAATCTCCCCGGCAGACACAGTAGGTGGCAGAGTCTTACAACGGCTACCTTTTGGACCCAAATTATCAAGGTTTGAAGCCCACCTTTGGATGCAAGACCCTTTCTGTAAGGTTCCTATCCTGAAAAAATAAGCCAGCAGCATAACCATGTAAATCACTTCAGGTGAGGTAAAACCATAAGTCAAGTTGGAGAAAAGCATGATCAAAATGAATAAATGTGTTTGACACACTTTGAACTAAAGAATAAGTTTGTCAAGTTTTATTCCACTCAGTGATGAAATAACTCTCAGTACATTTAAAAAATAAATAAATAAATAAATAAATAAAGCCTTTTTAATTTCCTCAGAAAATAACATTTCTTTTTCATAAAATTCCAAAAGTGTTAAATTTAGAGTTGATACAGGAACTTATGCTGAGTTTTAATCACTATTAGCTAATCTGTTTAGCGATTTTCAGTTGGCAGGTTTTAACATTCATAAGGACGCCACCTTTTTTTCCTGGCTGAGTGATGACACACACACACACACACACACACACACACACACACACACACACACACACACAATGCAAGCCAAAAAGACCTTCACCGTGCAGCTGATTGGCTTCTGGAAACCCAAACCAGAGGATTAACATGAAAGATGAGCTCTTGGTCCCACGGATTAGGTCCCGGGTCAAACCAACACAGACGGAGTGGAGAGAACGAGTAAAAAAGTGACTGTTTTCCAAAACCTTTTAACAAGGACGCCTGCCAAAACTAGGTCATCAGACAAGCATGTTAATACTATCTTCTGAAAAGGTCAAAATATTTATTCAATTCCCACCCACTTTTTGATATGATAACTAAAGCATGCTGCCCAGGTAACAGAGGGAATATCTGAGATAGGGCAGATGTCTCAGGAAAGCCTTTTAAGAGGGATTTACTCCAAATCCCAGCATTCAGATATGAGATTTGAAAACACATCTTGAGCAATGAGACCGGATTACTGATATTACTTAAAACACAATCATATTTTTTAAACTTTCCTGTGCCCTTTTTTCCCAGATAGTCACACCTGAACATCACTAAAATTTCAAGTTAGGTATTGGATAACTGTAGTGCAGGACCAAGTATAGAGTTTCAGCTCCAGAATGGAGCACATTTTCCAAAATTATCCAAAATAAATGAACGAAAGCACTTGATTGTTGGTAGAAAACCTGTGCTAGGTTCATAAAACCTCTTACGTGCACTACCTCAAGCAGGCCTGCATTCACTCACGCACAGTAGCAGGGCTTTGGAGAACTGGGCCTTTTTCTTGCGTCCCTTCACTTCTTGTAACCTCCAGGTTCTTTCTTCTGGCACCCTGTCGACCACATTCCCTGTCTGAGCTGCCTTCCCTGCAAAACACCGTTGTGCTACACGGTCATTTTTCATAAGAGCCCTCATGGCTGCGTTTCATTTCCCACGGTGCACTAAGCTACGCTGCAAGTCAGCTTGCACTCTGCCTTCCTACCGTTTGTTTGAAATTCATGTTCCCTTTATTAAAGAAAAGTATCTTGAGGGCATCCACAATATCTCCTAATATCACTGCAGAACTTCAAAATGGAATAATCTTCTCATACTGACCATCAACATGTTAAAAAGGGTGCCAGCTCATTTATTTTTTACCACATCAACCTTCGCCTGTATAACTAAATCTTACCACACGATCTGTGACGCTCCACATGGTTTCCTGGCGATGACCCTGGCCTTCCCTTTGTGCTCCACCCAGTCTATTGTACAAGAGCAGGTGCAGTCATTTAGTAGCTTTACAGCCATAAACACCAGATCGCTTGTTTGGATTACCTGAGCAGTTAAGGAACTGACCCTGTGACCACAAGGTGGTGGGTCTCCACAGGTGGCCCTGCTGTTATACCTTTGACCTGAGTACCAACACAAGCATTACTCAGGTGAAAGCAGTAGAAGAGCAAGCTACTGTACCAAATGGCATGAAATGGTGTAGCCCAAAATTAGTTTATGGTGTGTTATGTTATATGGGGGTCTGTCCTCTGCTAGGCGTTGCTCTAAAACACAGAAGTGGTCTTTTTTGGAAAGGTGTCTGGGTCACAGTTTGTAAGGTTTCACTGCAAGGGTCTGTGCTTCCTCCAGCGTGGCAGCGGGAATTCCAGCAATGTGAAGCTTCGCACATGGAAACAGGTCTTTCTCAAAAGAAAAAAAAGCTCAAGAGCTACACTTTTCTATTTATATCAGCTGAATTCCATTCCATTCCATTTTTGCTTTAAGCCGCAGTCCATATTTCGGGTATGTGTGGATTTATATACAGCTCCATGGTGTACTTATAAAAGGAATACAAACCTGTTCTGTTGCCCTTTCTCAGTGCATTGTTGCTGGTAAATGGAGGGTAAAACAAGGTATTTACACTGCATTATAGATCTTTACAAATCATTGTGTGGCTTTCCACAGAGAAGGTTATAAATCAAAATATAATTTCAGTCACTGGCTCTGAAAGGAGTTTCCCAATTTAATAAGGAGGGAAGTATTTATTAGAATATATTCACACATTTATTTATATGTCAGTAGAAAAATAACTTGAGAATAAGAATGGAAATCAGCTGAGTTTTAGTTGTTTTTTGGTCCATTTTATGCATGGAAATCTTACCTTTCTGATGCATTAAAGTGGGCTTCATTTATTAAGCGCTTTGAAACTTTGTCTTATAATAGAGAGGTACCAAAGTATATTTCAAATATTGAAATAGTATTTTGGTTAATTTTGAGCAAATTAAATTGGGCAAAACTTTAGCACATACAGAGATGAAATTCCCCATCAGCAGATGCTCGTCTCAATACACGTTTCCTTGCAAATTTGGGCCTGTCATGAAGAACGTGAGAGACCAGGGTGTTTTCAGTGCGCAATGAGCCGTTTAATATATGCCCGATCAGCTGCGCTCATATCGACCGTAATGAAATTCAGCAGTCTCTGTTTCTAGCTGTCGGTTCACGTTAGAGTGCGGCAGCTCCAGGGTGTTCTGCGGAGGCCCGCTGCAGCCATGAGCCCTGTCCGCAAGCGAAAGCTGGCCAACAGTCTGACTGCAGCTGCAGCCCAGCCGACTGGATACCAGGTCGCTCCTGTGACACGGTGTGACCGTAACACAGCTAAACGAAGAGCGATGAGCAGGCATCAATAACGCTCTGTGGCTGTTAATGCTGCCCGCCAGTCGCATATTTGTGACCACAGCTATCCATAGCGCTCGCATTACATCAGAGCCAAGCCAGATTCCAACATCGCCCTGTGCCACCTCGTTCATTCCCACCCATTTGCGTACTGTATCTTGCAACTGGTTTATTAAAACTACTGCATGTGCAGGATATTCTTTAAAACACCACCCTGATGCAATTTATTTAGTGTCTCACACCCCTGAACTGCAGGATCTCCTACACTGACAACAGTCGGGTATAAAAAGCTTCTATCGATACTTTACTGTACTTCTCCAATTTATGAACATTTTCCAATTATTTCTCTCAGCTTTCATTATTTTTCCCTTTTATGCCACATTTTTCCTAAAAAAAATTACGTGTATATTAAGCTACTTGCTATTATTTATTCATTTATGTAGGTGGAAACTTGTAGGGTAACTTCTCTGGCTTGTGTGGGACTTCAAACCCAGGTCTTTTCATTTCAAGGCAATGGCACTGACCACTATGCTACCTGCTGCAGGTGAACAACTGTTGAGATTCAGAGCTGGTGATTCTTGGTGAAACAAAAAAAAAAAAAACAACCCCAAACTGTCAGGATCCAGGACAAGGCCTCCTTCAGATCAAGCCTCTTCTCAGGGATATTACTTTGTACTGCCATCTGCTGGCAAACCATCAAAGTGGATGTCTTAAGATCCCGCTGTTTCGCTGTCTCACCTGCTTTCGTGCTTTTCTGATCGTATAATAATAATTGCGGCTATTCGATATGCTGCGGATTTGTACCTGCGCAAAACTGTCATCCGACAGCGGCAGCTTTCAAAGGCCTTCCCAGTGGCGCTTTATCAGGGGGCCGCAATCTGACTGGAACGACAGCAGTGAAACACGAACCCCAAAGCTTCTTCCACGGCATGAGGGACCCTCAGTCAACAAAGGCCTAAGAGCTGAATAGGGTGATTACTCTGGAGCCCAGGCACACTTTCCCATAGACAGCCAAGAGCGGCCCTCTCTTCTGTCCTCTTCGGCACAGATAAGAGTGACATTGTGCTCCTTGCTCTGACGGAACGGCCCCTAGTCTTGAATTTCATTCGGAACCCGGAGTCCCGAGATACCGCGTTTATTAAGATTGCATCAAACTCCACGATACGTGCAAAAAAATGCTCAATTAATGTGCATTCTGAATGGATAGACGGAAGAACGAACGGAAGCACGGGCGATGCAGCGATTGTGAGCGCGTTTGTGTTTGTTTCGAATTGTAGCTGAGAGAGCCGTCCTATCCAAATCCGATCCTCCGATAAGCGCCTGTCAAAGCGTGATATCAATGGGCTCAAACATTTATTTTTATGAGGAACTGGGAACTGAGGAAAAGCCTATCGTAGATTCTTTTCATCCTTCATTCATACTCCAGGTACATCAGATGGAGCCTAACGGACACTCAGAGCAAAACTGAAGCTGGGAAAAAAGGGAGCCGACACAGAGCTTTTTTTCCTAGCACTTTTGATGGGGTTTGTTTCTTCATCAACTGTCTTGCGTGGGGTTTTCTTTTAGCCAAAACCGTAGACGGTCCTCTGGCTAGACGTTCCGGTGGGTTGCAGCTGTGTGCGGAGGTCTGCTCAAAGACTGATGTCAGGAGGATGCCTTGCCAAATCGCGCCACAGCTGTATTGACCCTCATCCAAAGTCGGCTGACAGGTCTCCTCGCTCTCCTGTCGGACCCATCCTGGCAGTTAGGGCCCAAAAAGTACAAAAAGAGCCCAAACAGCATGGATTGTGAACCAGAATTGCCAACGGCTGACTCTCTGAGAGAAATCACAAGCCTATAGAAACCCAACCACCCAGCAGCGGGACTTTTTAACATCCTCACACACCCACACCCTGCACTGAATGACGGCAGGAGCAGGTACCTGCTTGCATGCAAAACATGCCACACACATTCCGAGGGTGTCCATCAAATGAGGTGCTCTACAGCGCTCTACGTACAGTAAAGGTGCAATGTCTATCCATCTTGTAATTTTCATGAAACTATCTTCAGTGCAGCTGGATTTTTTATCATGGTCACCCGAGTCTCAGATTCAGTGCAAGTGCCTTCTTTACAATTGTCACCTGAACCAGATTTTTGGTTCTCCAACAAAAAAAATCAGTATTTGGCCCAGGAAGGAAGTCTCAGTGTTGTAGTCTAGAGTTCAGAGGCCTTCCTAACCAGTGTTTCAACCATCCAAATGAAGATCATTAACTGAGACAGAATAGAATTTGAGTCTAAAATGTGATATAAGGATTCATGCTGAAAACATGGTACAATGATATCTATGTTATGTGGTTTGAGCCAAGCCACAGATCATTATTGTGGATCAGTACTATGGAGCTCTTTCCTAATATACAGTATTTTACTTTTTCTGTGAACTGGATTACATCTTCATGCATGAAAAGCATGCAAATAGCAATTCTGACTTTTCTCTACCTGCGTGACTGTGGACCTTGAGGAAGGAAGACCGGGGAGCACAGGGTGACGTGGATTCTGAGGCATTTGTGGAATGCCCACACATCCGATTTTGTTTGCTAGATAATTCCCAGCAGGTGTAACTGATAATGAAGCTCAGCTAGCGACAGGCTTGCTAATGACCACCATGGCCCAAAAGCCCCCCCATTGTACCCCCCTAGAAGCAAACCTTGTGTTCAAGCTACAGTACTTTAAGACTGCAGTGGGTTGCAGTGATTTAGCACATAATGGGTTCCATGGTAGTTAGAACCAATACCTTACAGCAAAGAACCTGGTTTCAAACCCTTGATCAAGGCACTTTGAAATACTCTGGTATAAATTATCCAACTGTATAAATGGGCAAATCATTGTATCTACCTATTATAATGCATCACAGTGGAGAAAGACCTCAAACAAATGCAGACTGAGCACCACTAGAATAGGTGGTTTCTGGGTTTGTATGAGCATTGGGCCCAATTATTCTGGTGCTAATCATATTCAAAGTGAAATGTCTTTGGGAACAAATGTGCTTTTGGCTGTTGCTTTCTCTGAACCTCCGTGAACTTTGCAGGCGCTCAAAATAAACTCGGCAGCGCCGACTCTTTCAGCTGTAAAAACTGAAAAACACTCCAGCTTTTCTCACAAGGAAAAGAAACAGAAACGTCAATGCGAGAAGTGCTTTTCACTTTTTAGCATTATTGATTGTGACAAAACCCTGGCCGCGGCTGTTTCTGGAGGAACGTTTTGCTGCCTGGAGACCTTCTTCGTGACAAAAAGTGAAGTTGAAGGGGGAAGGAATCTTGGAAAACCATATCTGCTCCAGCAGGGGTCAAAGGGCGTTTAAAGTCTGAGCAGAGCAGATGCAGCCCAAGCTGCGGACTTTGAACGTGCACGCAGAACGCTTTTTAGCAGCTCATCGCTGTAAACAGGTGATCGGCACCTTGCACCTTCCTTACACCTTCCTCACCTGGACTGCCTGCCAAAGGTGCGTCTGGGTTGACTTCCCCAAACTGCACAAAAGTAACATATGTATGGCGCATGCAACACACAACCTAACCACAAGTTTGCAAAGTGTTGTCGTGAGTCATGTTTGATCTTTCAAAACCAGGTATCTGAAGGCCAGCCTTTGCATTTCTTGGCAATATTGGAGGTGGTGCAAAGTGGGTTTGCAATTTATCCTGTTATTTACCCATTGTCTGACCAGGATGAAATTGTTCACCCGCTTGTTCTACACTGACCAGGATGAAATTGTTCACCCGCTTGTTCTACACTAGATAGCAATGGTCGCTTGACCTTTCGCTACTGTCCATTCAGTAGACGTCTTCATTACATGACATCAGTTGTTACCATGTCTCAACCTTATTATTTCTGCCAAATATTCAACTAGCTCAGCTTTTGATGGCATTCCCTCAGTCTCTGCGAAGCACCATTGAAAGGCGCTCACAACGTGGCAGCAAAACTTCAAATATGCCAAATCTTAGTTTTAACAGTTTTTAAAATACACGCACCATCCCAAATCCTTGCGCCTATTTAGGAAGAATCATGGTAAAACCAGTGTAAGGAGTCTGCTAGTGAGGTACAGAAGATGCTGCCAAACAAATCAGCACTGCACCATCTATAACTGGGTATTAAAGGAGGAATGAAGGACTGAGTGTGTGTAGCTGGGTTGGGTCAGGTCACGGTCTACGCCGGGGGCACCTTTTACCGCAGCCCGTGTGGAAATGGGGCTCTTTGGGCTGCCCTGTCTTTAAAATCAGAGCGAGAGATGCAATCACAGCAGAGACACAGTCCTAATGGGAGATTAGGGGAAACGGCTGGAAGGCGTTCATGCTTCAAAACGTCCCGGCTCGACCCCGACTCCAAGCTTTGTTCTCCTCTTGAGTTTTTTTTGGCGAGGGGGTGGGAGTTGGACATTTTCCCTGATGATAAATTGAACCCTAATTGGTGCAGGAAACCAAGTCCAGATCGGAGGTGTATTTTGATGAGAAAGTACCTCTCCGGGACGTTGGGTATCGCTGATTCATTTGCGGTCAGGGCCTGCACGTGTGCTGCATGGGGGACCAGGGGTCTGGGGTCTGATGGTGCATAGACCACTTTGCATGAGAACATGCCTGGGAAATGCAACACACACACACACACACACACACACTAATACAGATGTCAGCTAAACATCTACATTGAGGAAATACAGAGAGAAGATGTTGCAGCAGTTCGAGCTGCTGCCTTTGGACTCCAGCGACCCTGAGTCAAACCCCAGCAGGGTCTTTTATCAAAGCAGCTACTCTAGCATAACTAAACAAAATTGTTCAAAGAAAACTTAACTGGCTGCATGAATGTGTAGCCTACTGTAAGTAGCTAAACACTGTAAGCTGCTTTGAAGAAATCTGGCACCCAATATGTAAAGTAAATTGTAAAAATCACCCGTAGAAGGCGGCCGTACAGCTCCTATACCTTTTAAACGGTAGATTTTGTTTGTTTATGTCAGAGGGCTTCAGTTTCCTTAATGTTGCACATAAATGCACAGCTCCAGTGTGGGTAAGAAAGAAAAATTGGTCTAACACGCATTTTGGGTACCACCTACCACCACATTCATCACTGGATGTCTTCGAGCTCTTACTGTTTGCACTTGAAACAGGACATAATAAGCAAGTGGTCAGTAATAATATCACGTACGATTGTCTAAAATCCTCATGTAAAACCTTTTTTGGTTAAAAGTGTTATCAATTCCAATACCCATTTGGCTGAAATAAATTTGTTCCTTCTGGTGTAGGAAAGAATAGAACTTGACTGATCCCCACAAAGAAATTTGCCAATACAAAACCTGGACATGTAGGACACACAGCAATACATTTAAAAAGCAAATAGATAGATAGATAGATAGATGGATAGATAGATAGATAGATGGATAGATAGATAGATAGACAGCAGAAGCCCATGTAATTGCAAGTCCTTGGGTAGCTTTACTAATGGGAAATAAATACAATGGCAAACAGCTAAATATATGTGACAGATTATGTGGTTTTATGTGACCCTGTGGAGCGTGGAATTGGACTAAATGTTATTTCATAATTCCTCACCCAGTGTGTGTGTTTCACATGACATTTTCGATGTACTCATTAACAGGACGTGTGACACGCGGCGCGACCCCAGACGTTTCCTGAAAGGAAATTATTCTCAGCAGTTATTCACCGTAAAACAGCCTACCTGTCTTTGACCTTCAATGAAATTATAACGTTGATGCACCAGGTTATGAAATCCTGTGGCAAAATTAAAGGCCTCGATGCAGCGTGGGTCTATAATCAGCATGGCCTTCTCAGATTCACAAGCCTGGTCGCTGTCACAGCGAGGTTCTTCCTGGCAACGGACCCGGTTTGGTGCTACGTTCTGCCGAAACTGCCAGCCTTGTGATCTGGGGGCTAATCGACAGACTGCGGACGTGGTCCCACCCTCTCCACTAGTGCCGCCAAATGACAGAGAGAACATTGCCTTGAAATCCTTAAATAGCCTCAAAACAGCCTTGGCTCACCATCTTCTCAAAGCCGATTTTTTGACCATGGAAGGGAGCCACTGAGGACAAACTGCCCAGCTGACCTGCCCTGCCGATTCATAGCCTGAAGAAGCTATAAATGCGACACTTTCAGCTTCCACATCCAACGCCTCAAAACATCCTAACGCGGCACGAACCGTGAAATGAGATTCTTCACACCTGACCTTCTGATGCCTACTTGCTACCCGCTTTGTTCAGCTCACTTTTTGGCAAGGACAGCCAAGCGCTAATCACTTTGAAATGGCACCTTTCCCCTTCTGATTATTTAGAAAATTTTATCATGATCAAATATTGTTATTCACCAAATGTTCAATTCTCATATGTTCATTCATTATTAATTTTTTGCACCAAATAGCAAAGATATCCTCCGTAGACACAGCCAAAAAGAAATCTGGATATTTTTATGATTTCTAGGAAACTGTCCAAGCAAAATGCAATATCATTTGAAAGCACAGAGTCCTATAAAAGTTGCATTAGGACTCAATGTTGCAGTATGGACAGCTGAAAGACAGCTTTAACAGTATAGAGAGTTGCCGGTTTATGAGGTACACCTCTCATGTTTGCACAAAGTGTCCATTCCAGCAAGTCATATGTCACGTGACTGTGCTGTGTGACAAAAATCAGGCAGGCCAGCATTTCTAGCATCAGTTAGTGTTCAGTTGAAGAACCTCAGCAGCTTTGAACATGACACGATAGTTGGCATTAGTTGTGCGGTGCCAGCATCTCCCGAACACCTGTCATCCTGAGGTTTAAAGACTACCAGTGATCGGCGGCCCTGTGAAACCGAGAAGTAAAAAGAGAGCGGTGAAACTCATGAAAGTGAACGGGTGACCCCAGCTGAGTAAATCACATCCCAATTCAACGCAGGTGTGAATATCACCATGTGTTGGACTTTGTCCCGAATGAGCTACAGCAGCACAACAGATGTCCGGTACTATATCTTCATGGAGAAAGCATCAAAACTGGATCGTTTTATATTTGAACTCTGGTGGGCATATGTGGCCTCCAGTGCAGTTCATGGAGTGGACATTGCAATCATGCTGCTCCGTTCCATCCAGAACCTATGCTGGACACCCAGGAATGATACGGGTGAGCGAGGGTGGGGGGTGGGGGTGTGCTTGGTCTTGTTGCACAACACCACAGCCCCTGAGGTTTATCCCATGTGGACAAACCGAGACCACCGGACCGTCGCTTAATCTGCCAGACACTCCAGGAAGACCCCCCCAACCCCAACCCGCGGCCCACCCCTGGCTGCGAAAAGAAAACGGGGGGGGGGGGGGGGGGGGGGGGGGGGGGGCTTGGCAGCAGCCATATTTCACAAGGCAGAGTCGGCACTTCGCTCCGGCAAAGTAAACACGGCACCGTGGGGCCCATAATTGATAGCGCCATCCCCTTTCCTACAGTAAATACATGTCAAACAGTGGGGACACACTACCCAGATTACCGAAGATTTGCAACACCAAAGGATTACTCAAGAATGCCTGTCTTTGATCTCCTACCACTTAGCCTTTGATTCCCTGTAATTATTTAAGCCGGCAACTTTTTTTTTTTCGCCCGGCATGTTGATAAATGATCCTAATGATTTCCTAATTGTGCCGAGCGCGGCCTCCTTATCTCGACCTGGCGGCGGGATCGGCGGTGGCCGTCGCTTCCATGCCGGGCGACGCACATAAACACACACGCAAGGGTTTCGCTCGAAAGCGCTTCCGTGATTGATGGAGGGGTCTGCTTTTTCTGCCTGAAAAAAGAAGAAGGAAAAAAAAAACAACAAATGTTTATGTATCGACTGCTTTGCACAGTTGTTGTTTCCTGTTTATTCGTTCTTTTCTGGTGGCAGAAGGATGGACGGAACCAGTATCTTGCTTTTCATAAAGAGCTACCAGAAAATCTGCAAATATTCATGTACAAACGGATAACATTTTTTGAATCCTAAGATAAAGGTAATTTTTTATTCTAACATTTTTTTTCTTGTGCGATTTCCTATTTGACGGCATATTCGCTTTATTTTTTACAGTATGTGGTGCAATATTTAGAGGTGCTTCCTTCCACTTGAAGGGCACATGTTTGTATCCCATCCCCTGCTGTACTCTGAACTGAACAAGGTGCCCCGAGTTGACAGAATAAAGATTAAAAATTGAGAAAGATGAGCTCAACTGTGAATCGGAGTTAAAAAAGCTCAGGTGAAGAAGGCTAGAATCCCCAAGAATATTCATAGAGACAAAAGTATGGTACCCCTGTATACATGGGTAACAAAATGTAAATAGTTTGTTAATGTAAAGAAGAAAAGCATCGCATAAGCAAGTAAATGGAAATTAGTGAACGGCTTTCCTTATGTTTGAGAGAGCTGGTAGCATAGTAGTTAAAACCGTTGCCTTACAGCCGAAAGACCCCAGTCTGACCAGTGTTTGAATTCCATCCCCTGTTACCGTGCCTGTGATCAAAGTATTTACCCAATAAAACTACCCTGCTTTAAAAATAGGTACATTATTTTTTCTTAACATACAACCCCAACACTGTAAGTCACATTGGAGAAAAGTGTCAGATAAATGAAAAAAATAATAACAAAATACTTCAGTTAGAATTACTAATGCATTAGCAGTGTTAACAATCCAGCATTTTTAATCACACCTGGATATTAATGGCATTGGAGGACGTAAGCAGAGTGCAGAAGCTGCTGAAGTCACTGAGGCTGCACTTCCCCTGTAGGACATTAATTGGTGGAAAGACGGCTGCTTCCTTTTTAAGAGCATGCCGGGGGGCCAAGATGAGACAGCGATCGCACGCTACTCCATGAGATGCTGGGCAAGATGAAAAGCCGCCTGCATATAGGACCCGAGCAGGAGATGAGACAGACTGAAGAATACAGTCTCCAAAACAATGGTGTTACCGGTGCTCAGCGGGCCATGGGGGTCCTTTCTGTGCATCAAAGGTCCTCTCCATTGCAGGATGCTGCCAGCTTTGCTGGGGCATCAAAGTGCAGCCACTATCTCTCTGGGCACTTACTACATATCTGCACGCCTGGGGGTGGTGGCAGTCAGATGCTTTCATGTGGGACCAGTCGGGATGCCGTGCTGCCGTAGCCCTTCTGTGGAGACAGTTGGCTGGGGGGGGGGGGGGGGTTGTGGAAGACTGTTATAGACAGGCATCATACCACACTTTGTGCCCCCACTTTCCCGCCCTGCCCCCGTTCCCCTAAATGCCTGTGACGTGTGGATGAGCGCTGGACAGCGGGCTCTCGATGGAGTCGCTGCGCCCCCAGTGGCAGGAGTGGGAGTCGATGGGCTGGGGCGGGGGGGGGGCCTCACAAGTCATAACTATGAGCAGTGATCGATTTAAAGTTTTAAGTATCTCATGCATTGCATACCTTAAACAAGCAAACAAACAAAACAAACATACCAACCAATGAAAAACTGAGATGAAAACAGTTCCACAGCAGTACTGTAGATAAACCCCATTTTGCCTTAGGTGGCACAGGGGTTACAGCTCCTAAGAGCCACTTGAAGAACCTGGGTTCTATAATAATAATATTAACAACAACAACAACAACAACAACAACAACAACAACAACAATAATAATAATAATAATAATAATAATAATAATAATAATAATAATTTTTCAGATGTGTTTTTTAAGCAATGTTAAAAAAAAAAAAACTTTGAATGATTTATTTATTTATACAGCTGTTACTGTATCAGTTCAGAGGATATTAATAAAACGTACTATAGAAGGAACAGAGATCTGGATCTAGAACATTTCAATTTTAACCAGAGGTTCTAACCACTTTGCCATCTACTGTACCTGCATATTTTCTTGTATTTAATCAGAGGGAAAATTTAAATGACTGAATAAATAGCAGCAATACAAGCCCCTGGAGATTCCCATCCCCCATTGTGGAAACAGAACTCACCTTGTTCGTTTCTCCGCGCTCTTCCCCCTGTGAGGTGTGGCATTCGAGAGGTACTTCCTGCTTCTGCGCCGCTCCCCCATACAGCCTGCCTTAACAGGCCCTCTGCTGAAGGCTGATAAAGAGCCACCTGGCACCTGACAGGACCACCTGGGTGCCACGGAGATCCCTTTCAGGATGCCACCTCTGGACACTGGACACATCCTTGCTTGTGGCCCTCACAGAATAGGGGATGACAGATGGGGTCTGCCCTCACCATGGTACTGTCTGGATAAAATAAGATGGAAAAAAGGTTGTAAAGTAAAGGTAACAAGAAGTACAGCAAAATGCAAAAAGACCTTGGCTATGGTATATGGATACCACAAGCTTGGTAGCGGTAGCGATAGTGATAGCACCGTCCTCTCCTCTATTGCCCCCTGGTGGAAAACACAAGGAAAAAATTGTGAGTCACGAATGCAGTGAACTCTCCCCTCTACGCCGGAATAAATGCAAAAACAGGGTCCTGTACAGCTGTTTTGTTCAGTAACTTTGGAAACATAATGCTTATTCATTGTTTTAAGATTTAGTTCAGGGCTTTGAAATGTAAAAAACACAAACAGACTGATGGTATCTTGGGGAGAAGCAGCATACCTCACCCAAGGGGTGCTGGGATACAGGATGCCAGATTGAGTGTAGCCTCTGGACAAAATTTGCCTAGAACTGCAGCGGAAACCATTGGCCTCTTTGAGAAGATTTTAAATGTAAATGGTGCAGTGCCAAATATCAGTGGCTGCCCTCAGCTAAAATGCGACTGGTTGGCATGGGGTAGCGGGCAAACAGCACTGGGCCCTATAAAAAGCCTGGCATGATAGCAATGGGCCCTGGAAATTTCTGGAAACTAATTTCTGGAGGCTGGGAACAAATGTGGGTGACTGTCACTGCATGCTTCAATTGTCCCGGCTGCGCAGACGTGACCAGCAACACACCCGAGATGCGGATGCCCCTCCTGACCTGGCATGGAAGATGAAACTGGTGGGCTGCTCTCTCATCCACTGAAGCGAAAGCACAGGTTTGTGTGAGTTGGGTGGGGGTGGGGGGGGAGCAGAGAGTTTAGGCAATAATCGTTCTGTACTGTAGCACACATGCAGTAAATAACATAAAACGTGGCAGCAGTAAGTATGTGTATGCTACATCATTCCAGTGTACAGATGATTTACAATAGCAAGAAACAGGGAATAATCACTCTACGCTGCTTTGAAGAGAAACATCTGTCAAATGAATAAATATAAATTTAACAAAAAGACCATGGTGTATGGAAAATACGCTTTTTTTCCAGTTGAAATGCATACATTCAGCTACATATGCAAATATCGCATTTATACACGCAACCACGTAATGTGTTACAAAGCTGGTTTCACATGCAAAGTATAGGCACTTTTATTTGTATTTATCAAGCTGACACTCGGTGTTAAGAGTTAATTTTGTTCGCTTTGTAAAGAGTATTGCTTGCATTATACCTCTCTAATTGACCGCTGACTTGCCGGCAGCAAACCCGAGATCGGCAGCAGACAAGGTTGTTTTTTAAATTAAACCAAACCAGATGCTGTCCTTTCAAAGGCTGCCGGCGGGCCTGCAGCCGAACACGATGCAGAAGAAGGCATGAATCATCATCAGAAGGGGACAAAGCATGACGTACGAGCACCTCTTGTCTCGTCTGCAGTCCCTACTGACCCACAGATGGATGTGAGGAGGGACCGCATGTGACGGCAAAAGGTCTGGACGCAGACATTCAATAGATAGGTGACTCTTTTACTGTTATAATGCAAAACCAAGACAAATAGCATCATTTGTATAAGAGGCAAGGTATGGTGGCACAGTGGGTAGTGCTGGTGCCTCACAGCTCTTTGCTCAGTCTTGGAGTTTGGATGCTTGCGCCATGTTGTTCTGGGATTCCTCCCACAGTCCAAAGATATGTTTTAGGTTGATTCATCCTACTAAAATGCCCCTTGTGTGTGCATGGGCTGGCATACTGTCTAGCAAGAGTCTTCTCTCACACACTACTTTGAACCACTGCAACCCTAAACTGGGCAAGGAGGTATGGGTAATGGATTGATATATAAAAAATTGTCAGGAAACAGACATCCAGGTCAATATTATTAAACTTTGGTGTTCATTTTTTGCCCATTTTAATTATTTTTTACAAAATCTCATGTGGCCAGTGAAAAGGGCAGGTGATGCCATTATTTCTATTGCATGCGTTCATCTGCCTTGCGCCCTTTCCTCCGGCCAACAATAACAGCCAGAGAAGTGCTTTGTCCTCCCATGTTAACACGTCGAGTGACTGCGCCTCCGGCTCATCTGGCCTGAGAGCTGGTACTGGCAGGTGTCTCGATCAGATTAACTCAAATTAAACAAAAAAAGAGCGCAGCAAAAAAAAAAAGGGGGGGGGGCGATGAATGGATGTGGATGTGCAGGCCGCCTGACGGGAAAAAGCCCCCATTGTCTGTGTGCGTCGAGAGGTAATGAGGAGAAATGAAAAGCCTGGTGTGTTCTTCAACACATCCTGCCCCTCCTCCATGCAGGCAAAGAGTTTTGCCGCACTCTGCCGCCTGCGGGTTTATATGGATATTTCGTGCAGCCGCAAAGCTGTCAGTCAGATAACCGGTGAGCGCAGGGGCTCGTGGAGAAAGAGGAAACGGGGCGGCGGCATGGACGACACACACACAGGCGCCACTGTAACAGCTCACTGGGGCGTGAATGATCAGGTCAACCCCCCCGCTCCACAAACACGTGTGCATATACTTGCCAGTTTAGACTGACTGGATTGGATTCGTCTCTAGGTTATTTTCATTATGCTGCAACAATATCCCTTTTCATGTTGGAACAGTGACAGGTGATTTCTTCTTCTTCTTCTTCTTCTTCTTCTTCTTCTTCTTCTTATTATTATTATTATTATTATTATTATTATTATTATTATTATTATTATTATTATAGTTGTGTTATTTATTTTTGCTTTTTATTTTTATGTTTTGGTTGAAACATGAAAATATTCTGAACATTTCCAAACTGTCTTTTGGTAATAATACAGCATCATACAAAACTGCAGAATAACTGAAGACAGTGTTGAATATATTAACATTTTTATTTTAATCCAAACCATTCTTATGAATTTTAGGTTGAAGAAAAATCACATGAAATAAAAACAAAAACAAAAAACAACATTAAAATTAAATAAATAACTAATTTTGCAGTTCACTTACACTTATCTAACTTTCGGGGTCCAAAAAATTTGCCCAGACAGGGTTACAATAAGCTAAGACATCTTTAATGACTAGATACATTTGCACATACAAAGAATCTGATATGGTTGATATCCCTTCATACACATTAGACATGTAGACCAACATTAGAGTGGTGGGGTCCATATCTCAAATTTTAACATAAATTTGAAACAAAGCATTCTGAATAAATAATATACAATGAGGGCGAACAGTCGAGTAGACTGATTAAACTAGTTTGCAGCTAGATGCCGATAGTGGTATCTTAATATCCAAGTGTGGATATGGGTTATTATGTACAAATCTCAGGTTGATATGGAACGTAATGGGCAGCCAGGAAAACAAACAGATGGATGTTGGATCAAATGAGGCCTTGAACACTAAGCGGAAGCACAAATGACGAGAGTGAGGCTGCTGCACTTGGGACACGCGATGACAAGTTGGGATCCTCTCCAAAGGACAGCAGTGCTGGAGTAACCTGGAAGATAAAGAACTTTCCAGAACATGAGCTGAACGGCTCTCAACAACAACGGAAGTAAATGAACTGACATTGTAAGCTACACATGCATGTTGACCATTGATTTAAGACACTGAGTACTCTGCACTTAAAATACAAACATAAAGCTATATAAGAAAAAATGCAGCGAATGAAAGTTTTGGAAATATCACTATTACAACTACTACTACTACAACTAATAATAATAATAATAATAATAATAATAATAATAATAATAATAATAAAGCAGGTACGAGCACAGTAGGCGGTAATGTAATCGCGGCGCGAACGGGCACGAGGTGCACCGCACGCTCATTCCCGCCACCACCGTCCCGCTGCTCAAGTCGTCATGACAACGCTTTTCTCTGCCGGAAGTGAGCCCGTCGTGCCAAAGATGGCGGCGCAGGGACCGATCGCGATCGCGATGCGACTGAGGAACCAACTGCAGTCCTTCTACAAGCTGGACCCTCTGAGGAACGAGGTGGGCGCGGGGGGTGCCGGGCCGCCTCACCCACCGGCCCGGGCCGGGGGTCCAACGGTGCTGTGTAAACAGTGACGGGGAAGAGGGCTGTGGAAGCGCGCGCGGGTCCGTGTCGCCGGGGCGAGGGACAGCGACACACTGGCACGGCGCGAACGCGCAGGCGTGCGCTTGGGGACGGGGACGGGGACGAGCCGGGAGAGCCGCGCTCTGAACTCACAGCCAAACTCCCGCCGTAGTTCGAGCGGTTTTACTTTATAAAAGCCGTTTCGGTGAAGACGGAGTTTCTCCTCCGCAGGGGGGACTGAGCCGTTCGCGCTGCGGGACGGTCCCGACGAGCGAACCCTGCACACGGGCAACAAAAAGAGATGCTTGGTGTTAGTGCGTGGGGTCCGAACTCGCGCCGTCCGCCGTTTAAGGTCCCGTTTTTCGGGACACCGGTGGACTGAGCGAGAAGTCAAAACGGCAGAGAAACATAATGAACTGAAACAAGCGGTTTCCTGCCGGCAGGTCACGCGCGCGGAGCGTTGGCTCGCAGCGCTGTCATAGTTTTGTGGCTCAGTGTTGCGCCTCAGTTTTGTCCATTTTTTTTTTTTTTTGTCCGAACGTTGCGGTGCGATGGACACGAGTGGCGTGAAAAGAGTGTGACTGCGTTACGCCGACGGCAGTGGCGCGGCGACGGACCCCCCGCGTGCGGCGCAGCGCGGCCGGCGCGAGGAAACGCCCACGGCACGTGCCCGCGGCGTCACACGCTTCTTCCTCAGCCTCGGTTCGTCGCGCGTTCTCGTCGCGTCGATTTACAGCTTTTATTGTCGAATTTACGCAGCCGAACTGCCGAAGCAGCGCTCGGACAAATTTGCAACACTTTTAAACGCCACTGTGTTGCGATAAAAGCGTATAAACGGAGTGGAGAACCGAACCAGAGGGATGAGAAGCAGTTCCGTTGTCCCTTCTAAATCGAACCACGTTCCTGTTTACAGAAGGAGTTCAGTGTATATAGCATGCATTTTATACATTCATGTGTGGAAGTAAGTTTGTAAAACTGCTCAGTTTTCCAGCAGTGACACAGTGGGTAAGTGCTGGTGCCTCAGAAAGTCTGAAGTCACAGGTTGGCATGTGGATTCAGATCTGGCTCGGTCCGTGTGGAGTTTGCATGTTCTCCTCCATGTCTACATGGGTTACGTCCCTCAGTCCAAAGATGTGTGCCAGGTGGTCTGGTCACTGCTTTGCTGCAGCGTGACAGATTGTCGTGCGAAAGAATGGCATCGCATCCAGGCTCAACCCCCCCACCTTTCCAGGATTTGAGGAACAGAGTATTAAAATGTTTGAAAATGAAGCCACACAATAACCCCCGAGTTTGCTTCTGTCAAAAATGTCCTACATGACTTAAGTGATTTTATTTTCTTCAAGGAGGAAGTGAAGCTGAAGATCAAAGACCTCAATGAGCACATTGTCTGCTACTTGTGCGCCGGCTATTTCATCGATGCCACCACTATCACAGAGTGCTTGCATACGTGTAAGTCTCGCTGCTGTCTTTATATCATGTTGTGACTTTTATATTTGTTTCATTAGCAGATGCTTTTCTCCACAGTGACCAACAGTGAACAAAAGCAGACAGAAGGGACACAAACACAACATTATTGAAGCACAGCTTGTTTGTGGGGCACCGCTGTGGTCGTATTCCAGTAACTTCTAAAAAAGTAGCCCTTGAACAGGAAAATGCATACAGTATAATAAGTCCTGAATTTAATGGACCTCAATGTAACAATTTTTGGATATAACAAAATGTTACTACTATCGTCCAGTAATACTCTGGCTCAAAATGTGCTTCAAAATATATAATTTCTTATCTAGGTTACTTTTTGTTTCATGTAGACATCTGGTTGCGACATACGTTGTGCAACATCCTCCCTCCCCTCCCCAGTTAGTCCATTAAACTGAAGCTATATGGTAGATAAAAATAACAGGTAGTGAAACACTGACTAGAAAAGGTGTCAGGAGCTCAACAGAGACATGCATCTGAAAGAGAGGAATTAAGCAGTCTTGAGGGACAGGGATTTCATTCTGCCACATAGGCAGAAATGAAAAACAGGAGTGACTAGATTTTGACGGTTCTTTTAAATGTTTCATAACACGTGCGGGTGTAAAGAAGTTAAATGTATTGCTGCGAGGAAGTGCCGAATGGCTATCGATCGGCTGTCACCTCCATAAAAGAGATGAACTGTGGCCTTTTCCTTCGGTTATTGAACAAAACTTTTTTTTATGCTTCGCTACGTTTCCATTCATTTATACGTTTTTCTGTCATCGAACGATGCTGCTTTTTCTCCACAGTGAGGGTTAGCCTTTTTGTTTCCTTAGTTCCAAAATGTTCTTCATACCATATTTACCCTTTTTTCCCCGTTTTGCAGTTTGTAAAAGTTGCATCGTGAAATACCTGCAGACCAGCAAGTACTGTCCAATGTGCAATATAAAAATCCACGAGACGCAGCCTCTGCTGAACCTTAAACTGGATCGTGTGATGCAAGACATTGTCTATAAGCTGGTTCCAGGGCTACAGGAGAGTAAGTGTGTGAACAGTGTTTGGACACCCAAAAAGTATTTTCTTGCCCAGTACCAGGGTAAAATTTCAGTACCTTTGCTAGAAACCATTTTACCATTTCTGATATTTCATGACAGGTGAAGACAAGAGAATAAAGGAGTTCTATCAGTCACGCGGCCTTGAAAGAGTTATTCAGTCCTCTGGTGATGGTATGTGGATCCCTAAAATTTTTCTCTAGCTACCACTTTCAGTAGTGGGGTTGAGTGTATGATCTAATGACTTTTATTTGTAAATGTATATGCTTGTGTTCCAGATGCAGTACCTGATGCAACAGGCCTTCCCTACACCAGCTTTGACCATTCCAAAGCCCACTTCTACAGATACGATGAACAAGTGTCGCTTTGCTTGGAAAGGCAGAGGTAACATTTAATATTTGATGTTAAATTGAAAGTGCTTTGGCATTTGGAGTTGTGTTTGGAACAGAAGTTTTTACGACTGGTTGCCTTTCATGATGTCAACCCTCCCCATGGCGCAGACGAACCAGTGGCTGCTCTTTAAATTGAAAGTACTGTTCCAATCAAAAATGTTTTCCTCATACCGGTGAAATTAATTTCATTTCACTTTTTTAATGCATAAATTGTAAAAAAAAAAAAAAAAAAAAAAAAAAAAAACTATAGTCTAAAACCTTATAAAATGTACAAACACCTGTCACTTTATTAAGAACACCAGTTCAGTTGGACCCTCTTTTGACTCCAAAATAGCATAGATTCAGCAACAAGGAGCTGCACTTGTTTCCCCAGAGTTCTTTGTCCCTGGTGGTTTGTCAGCTTTCCTCCATCTGCAGATGCTTTTATGGCAAATTCATCCTGTTTACATCATATTCCTCCTCACCATAAAGATGTTTAGGAAGTGAGACAGTACAGGTTACTGCAGTAAAATGAGGGTCCTACAATGTCTGTGGAACCAGTGTGACTGGCACTGAAGATCATACCATGGTCAAACTCAGTTTGCAGAGTATCTGTATCAGGGTACACCCTGGACAGGACACCAGCTCATTGCATGGCAACCACACACACGCTCACACATGCTACAGACTGATTCCGAGTGAGGCACCAGGGTTACCTACTGCACCACCATTGTGCCTCCAGGATTTCTTGAGCAATGTGAAATTATGCAGTTTCTTAACTCAATTCAGCTTTTCGTACTGCAGACAAAAACCCAATAAAACCTTCCACGTTGCCACAGATGTGGGACATAAGCAGCCTGAGTGTCCAGGTTGTGGCAAGGTCAGTGGTTAATGAAAGCTTGCTGGACCTCAGGACCTCATGGAAGTTGGTCTTCTGCGCAGCGGAAAGACACGGCTCATCCGTCTTCAGGTGTCAAACTGTGCCATTACCCACAGACGTTTTTTGCGACAATAACTGTGTTTATCCACTCATAAAAACATTGTTCTAAAGCGGGTCCACAGTCAATAATGTGAAGCGTTTTCGACAATTCTCCAACGAAACTCCATCGAGCCAACGGTGATTACTTTCTTAATTATGTTGCACAACACCAGATAATGGCGCGCGATCAATAGCTACGGAAAGCAGAATTGGCTGCGTATTGATCTTCCTGCCACACATCACGTGTAAACTCATTGCTCAGGACTGTGAGCGCGTGGCGCCCCAGTTGCACTGAGATTAATAATGTTAGAAAAGAGCAAAAAAAAAAAAAAAAAATCTCTTGATTTCTTTGTACCATGAAATGTGTGCAAAACAGCAGCTTTGCACTATGGCTTGTTTTAGGTGTTTTTGATATTTTAAATGTCCTCGAATTATATGTGACTGTTCAAAGGGCATCGATTGATCGGGCTCTTCTAAAGTTTCCTTTTTCAGTGTTAAAATAACTGTCTGGAGGGTCAAGTATGTACTTGCGTTCTGTCAAGGTAATTTTGTACAGATTTCTCAGGAACAGAATAACAAACAGCTGAAAAATTAGAGAGTATAGTAGCATTCTCCTCCTCCATGTCTCCTGCAAATTTTTACTCCTGTATCAGTTTTATGTCTTAATTTATATGCATACATGAGCATATACATACATATAGCACACATTTACTGTAAGTACAGTAGCTGGCTTAGTGCTGCCCTGTTTAGTGCTGTTTTGTTACAGTGCTCATCCTATAAAGTTACAGTGTGCATGTGTATGGTACACTCAGCATGTTAACATTGTTGTTAATATTGTCATAACCCTCATTCTTGCATCTCTCTGATGCTTGCACTGCACACCCAGTTCCTTCCCAGGGGGGAGTGTTGGGGAGTTCTCTGTGCACCACGGTACCTCTCCACACAGTGTAAGGTGCCTGTTCTTGACACACACTTTCTTCATTGCTGTACACAACTTGTGAGTGTGGGCTCTCACATTTCTTTTTTTCATGTAACCTGGAGCATGATGTAGCACCACTCTTTCATTCATTTTATCTTTTCTTTTAATCTCAAAGTTATCTGACAATTAAGAAGGAGCGTGCTGTGGGCACACACTTATGGAGTTTTTGTGAAATTCGGAGGAAGAAAATCCCCTGCTTTCCCTCATTTTACTTTATTTTAACTGTCTTTACCATATTTTGAGTATCTATCTCCCTACACATTTTCATGGATATGTAAACCACATTTAGGAAGATATACAGTATAAGGAATAACTATGTGATTTTGAGATTTTCAGTAAAAGTTTGCTGCTATGTTGTATTTATATTTTTATCTATATTATAATATGCAATGTTACAATGACCTCTTTTAGGGTGATTTGGGTTAGAGCTTCACTTTCTAGGAACGTATTGTGAGCAATGTATTGCTGTGTCTCAATCTAGATTTGTATAAAGATGTTGTTGTATATTCACATGAGACCTAGCATAACAAAGGATTTTTTTGGATGCGCTTAAAGGATTTCTAGCTGACCCAGCCGCACCTCAGGCATGAGCTTTTTGTAATTTAAAAGCATGAAATATACTCTAAATCCTGAAATAGTTGCAGTTAATAGAGATGCACTCAACAACTTAGGTCCTTTAGGTTGAGCAGAAATGAATGGCTGACTTACAGGAGGGCAATCTAATGCACTGAGTATATAAATGTTCAGGATTCCTGTACAAAATGTTTCTGCTGTGTATTACAGTCTGCTGAAGGTATAGTTCAGTTTATGCATTACAGCTGAATGATTCTTCCTTCTGGTGACAATGTTTGTTTTGCTGTTTTCTTCTCTCCCTTCTGCAGCTCACTATCATCTACCGGCAGAGATAAGAACAAGTTCACTTTACAGGTAGGACATCATTGTACTGCTACTACATTACTGTTAAAATTTGTTTTGACATCTTTACCTGTCTTAATTTGCCACTGCATGAATTTTAGAGAAATTTTTGTAATGAAAAGAAAAATGATTACTATTTACGGTTTAACATTGCATGTCACAGATAATTATGACCTGTGCAACATTGTTGTCAATAATAATAATAATAATAATAATAATAATAATAATAATAATAATAATAATAATAATAATAATAAATGTTTTGTTGAGTTTAAACCCAATATTTATTCCTCATGACATTCATAATAATGGACATTTTACTATTGGAAAACAGGTTAATAGGGTTTGCGTTATAAAGTGTACCACTTAATAATTCAGCTAAAATTGAAGTTATTTTTAAAAAGTCTAATTCTGAGAATTTGTTGTCATTTTACAACGGTTTCATAGTGGACCAGCAGGGGTCGCTGTTGGCAAACCAACCACATGGTTCTTCTTCACAGAACGACTACTGTGTTTCTACAAAGGATGGAGGCCCAGATAAAGAACCGTATAGAATGCAGTCATTCACCAGCAGTGGCCCGATTGTTTGTTTGTATCTTTGACTTGTTTACACTGTGAAAGAAGAACCTGGTCGAAGGTCGGCTCCGCATTACATAACTTTACACGTCTTTTCATTATAACTGTGATTTCCTATTAACTTTCTGTACATTGTTTCCAGGAGACCAGAAAATTGACTTGGTTTCTTACCACATTATTAATTATCGAGTGCCTTGTACACAACAGAATAATTAAGGCGGTTATTGATCTTTTGAGGTAATTACATTTGGAAGAAAGAAGCTTGTTTTTCCTCCGATCAGCACCGTTCACCTTCTCTATAGCACAACTTCCCCTCCCTTCTTCATCTATCACCATGTGACCAACATGGATTTCCTGTTTTCCTTTGATTAAATCCCACAAATCCCACTTTGTTACTATTGTAAATAAGGTGACTGGGTGCTGAGAACTGCTTTGACATTAATTTGGTCTGTGACAATTAAGTGGCTTTCGGAGCCAAGCAAAGGCATCCAGGGAGTATCTCACTAGAGTCTTCTCTGGTGTTTTGCACTTGACAGCCAAGTCTGCAAAGCCAACTGCTTCTCTACTAGCGTAATGGTTAGAAATGCACAATGAAAAGGGGACAGCAGGTGGTGTAGTGGTTACAGTTCCCGCTGTGCTCAGTGCTCTGTCTCTTTCTGTCTCTCCGCAGCAGAAGTTTGTGCGGTGTTCAGCCAGGGCAGAGGTGCGCCACCTGCGCAAGGTGCTGTGCCAGCGGCTCAGCGTGGACAAGCAGCAGGTCGGTGAGAACTTAGCACATTTTCTCTTAGGGAAACACATCGTGTTAGTGCTGTTTGAGTTCTGCATTTCTGGCGACAAACATTTTTCAGGTTATGTTTTTAAATGACACGTTTCACTTGCGTAGGTTGTATTTGGTTTCAGAACAAATGCTCATATTTGAATGCTCAGGTGACATGAAAAATGGAGTTAGTACAGTTAGGGCAGCATTTGAAAAAGTTCCATAAGGTATTTTTTTGCTACAGCGGTACGAGGAACCTAACTGTGATTAATTTTATAAACAACTGTGCTCATAAGTTTGTATTGATTATAGGAAAAAGGTAACTGTGATTTTGGATTCGCAGACAAATAATCTAAAGATGGGACTTCATTTAAGTTGAGGAACAGATATAATAGTTGACACGGACAACCTAGATGGCTGCATGTTTGGATATTTCCTCAAAACACTCTCCTCTTAACACATTACTGGCTAAGTATCTCACCAGACCAAGTCGGCTTTGGGGAATGTCAGCTCTGCACAGGGACTCAGGGAGTATTTTTGGAATTCGGAAGTGCTGAACCTTGGCTGACCGCGTATGTGCATTTTGCTGGGGATTTGAGGTGTCGTCTGTTTGTATTTTAATACTCTCGCTCTCTTTCCGGGACCGCAGGTCCAGATGCTGTTCAACAACGAGTGCCTGCCGGATCACATGACCATGAAGCAACTGTGGCTCTCGCACTGGTTTGGCAAGGTAATGCGTTTCTGCTGCGGCCGTCGACAGAGCCTTTCTCCTCACCCGCCCTTCGTTTGTCCCCGAAATTGTTGAGAAAGTAAAGCATACAGTTCTATGGCTTTAATAACACTCTGCATGCTGGCGACGCCCCCAGAGACCCAGACATTTTCATGGTGGTGGTTTTTTAGTATATTTCTATGAAGTTGTGATTCAACAGCAGAATGTCCCCTTTAAGGTACACTAGGTGTCAACAGATGATTTGGGAGAGACACTCAGTAAAATGGCCTCTGGAGTGGACAAAAAGAGGGTCTCAGGGGGATGTGTGGACAAAATAGATACCTAATGTCAGGTTTACTGCAGAGCTTGATTTCTTTCCTGTTTTTCATTTATGCTCAGGTCCTAAATCGTGATACAGTTGTCGCATACGAATCTCTGGGGGAGCATATGGATTCATTGTATTATGAAATATTGATTAATGTTTATGAAGTATCGATTAATTTAGTTGTCTTTCTTTGTAGGCTCAGCCTCTTGTTCTTCACTACACAATCAAAGACAAGCAAGCAAGATAGGATCAGAGCCACTGGTTGTACACTTTTTATATTTTAAATAATATATTTTAATTAGATCTGTACATATATGTAAATAATGTTTGCTTTAGATTTTGTTGTATTTTTGAATAATAAATTTGTGATAAGTGAGAATTTTTGAGTTTGTGTGGCTTATTAGCGCCAGTGCACTATAAAGATCATTACAGATACCATTGTATTTCCTCATATAAAACTTGGCAACGGCTCATTTTTTGCCACTTTTTGTCATGTTGGGCTGAGTTTTAATGACCTTTGTGCACTGGTGGAGTTATGGCTTAGTGCGTATAAATCTCACCATGCCAGTAAAAATGACCCTGCTGTATAAAAATTAAAATCATTGTAAGCAACTCGATGTGCAAAACTAACATCGAAAATCACCATGAAGAAATTTGTCAGATAAAGGCTTAATAATAACATTTTTTTCCAATCATAATGTGGAGGTTCTTCTAATATAGGACTGTTTGAGTGATGCACTAAAATATTTTGCTTCCTTCATGAATTCCTGCAACCGTTTGAGCGCCCGTTGACATCCCGAGGGAGGCGCGTTCGCTCAGGGAGACGGTAGGTGGCGCTATGGGTGCACAAATGGCGCAGAAACGAGCCCTTCTCACCCTGAGGTCACTTAACTTCTTAAAGCCGTTTTCTGCAGCACAACCTCCTACGATCTCATCTTCACAAACTTCTAACTTCTCATTACCTCAACTAACGTGATGGGGGGGGCTCACTTATTAAGTCGCTTTTTATATTAAAATATAAATGAATAAATACATAATAGAAATTTAAACACTTTTCAACTTTTACAGACTGAAATTTTATTTTTAATTTACGGAATAAACTTATTTTATATTACAGTGAACGGGAAAGGGGGGGATAGCGGACAACGAGTTAAAACGTTAAGATAGTATAATTTCCACAGATATGGGAATGAGCCGGGAATTACAGTATATTTTAGCTCTACTGTATAGTGAATTATTTTAACTTTTTAACAACTGTAATCGCCGCAATTGTGTGTTCAAGGAAGGAAATTCGAGAGACTAAACAACATCTAATAATACTAATGCTAATAATAATAATAAATATAAACGCACTGTACTGTGCGCGTAGACGCAGATGAGCTGTGGGTGTAAAGCGGCCCCATTTGAAGACGGATAATGAATCGACATCGTAGCCAAATGAATGCCAACAAGCGGGGATGTCAGGAAATATGGGGGGGGGGCGACGAGGGGGGTAAAATTAACCAAGCAGAAAATGAGGCTCCGTCAAAGGAAGGAGGCGCTGAAACGGGGGTCCGAGGGTGCGAGCGACCGCACTTCCGCGCCTTGCCCCCCTATAATAAACGACAGAATAACGGCAACAATAGCGGAAGTGCTCAGCACGCGCCGAGTTAGCGACGTGGACATCGGTTCCGATGTTGGGGGGGGGGGGGGGGCGGGTTTGGACCCCGCTTCGCAGACGGTGACAGGTGGTCCAGCGAAATAGGAGGTTCTGTATTTTTTAGCGTGAAAATGAATTCATCTATTGGTTTAATCGACTGGAATAAAATTAAACAAACATCCACAAACATCAGCGAATAAGGATGGTATTCGTACGAAATACTGAATATAAAATTTAACCTAAATGATACACATACAGTATGTATTTTAAACATTATTATTATTATTATTATTATTATTATTATTATTATTATTATTATTATTATTATTATTATTATTATTATTTTTATTACTTCTTCCTGTAAAAAAAACAAGATAAAGGTAAACTTAGATTCTTTTAACATTCCAGTAACAGCACTAATAACATTATTAGTACTACCACTATTACTAATGGTGCTAATAATAATAATAATAATAATAATAATAATAATACCTAATGACAAATATTGTAGATCTAATAAACAGTTAGAGGTTGTGTTTAATTTCAGGAAAGTCACCTGTTTAGCAGTTAATTTTTGTCACCGATCCTGCTGTGACCTAAACGCACGTCGACGGTTCCCTGCAGAACCACCGAGTCCAACTCATTCGGTACTGGATCGGTACGGGACCCGACGAACAGGAAACGTTAATAAAAAAGTTTATTGTGAAAGGTAATAAACAATATCTTTTAGGCAACGCTGAGGGTTTCAACGGACAAATCGTTATTATTATTATTATTATTATTATTATTATTATTATTATTATTATTATTATTAACGCAATAACAATAGTAACAACAACAACAATAATAATGATGATAGTAAATATAGAACAATAAAATTTCTCAGTATTTTTTTCCCCTTCTTGTACCACAAAATACTCTGCTTTTGAAATGCGTGGTGCGGGAATTTAATCACTGCTATAGATCTGAGCACAGCATTAAATACAGTTTTATCACCTGAAAGCATTTGGGGACAAAATTTCTATGCATTTTCATTAATTCTATCATTTCTCGGCCCTATGAATTTGTAATAATATTAAGAAGAATAAAATTCTGTTTGAATGATGTATGGAATGATAGCTATGGGCGTCATTTCTCTCCAGTTTTTTCGCTATTATTATCATTTGTTATTATTGTATTGTTATTATAATTCTGCGATTTCCTGAGGACGTCACTGAGTTCCTCTCTGCACCCCACTGTTAGGCTGCAAAGTGTGAATTTAGCATTCAACTCCCGGCTGTTCTGTCGCTGTGAAATACAGGGCAGTGAGATAAAAAGACAAATGGAGCTGAGATTTTACAGTAGTTTCCAAGTTTATACAGCCAGAGCAGGGAGGGTCCATGTGGCCTGGGGGGGAGTGACCTCAACTACCCCCCCCCCCCCCCCCGCAGACACTCACTGCATCAACCTCAGTCTAAATAAGACAAAACGCACTCACTGCCCAAATCCACCTACACAAAACACTCGCCCTCCTCTCTTCCTTTCTTCCCCTTCTATTCCGTTTATACACCCATTCCTGAAGTCGCCAAGTGGACAGGGACCAGCCGAATAAATAAAAGAGTCGAATAGGCCGAATAAAAATCGTTCTAATGCTTTTGCGCCGCGTTTAGAGGAGGGCAAATCCTAATATTTCCGTGAAGGCGCATTCCTCACAACGGCTTCACAAAGCAGGGAATTAGAAATGCGCTCTTAGCGCCGAGACCCGACACATTGCGGCCGACTGGAGCGCCGTTATTCTTCACACCACCAAGAGCCCAAGCAGACTGCGGGGCCCTCATGCCCCCCCCCCCCATCGTGGGCCCCCCATTGAGGTTTATTCATTAGGAACCTCCTGCTAATCAATTGCTATTCATGGGCGTTTTTAACACGCACATTAAAAGGAGCGCAGATGCTCCCATTGCAGAAGTGAAAGTGTTTAAGTTTGGGGTTAAACTAATAAATCATCCGGACTCGTTTGTGCGACGTGAGCAAAACAACATTTCGACCATAAGGAACCTGCGTTCTTCCCTATTTATTGCACGAAGGAAACGTGTCTGAGCCCCCTTTTAAACGTTTAAAATAAGTGCGCGCAACGCAGACGTTTGGCTGCGCTGTTTGTTCCGTGACGCAAAAACACGGCTTTGACGCCACTTTCAGAAAACGAGCTCGGGACACCAGTTTTTAATCTCTCTCCCCCCAGCAAATTCGTGCACTTTCCCCACAAACAGAAACAACCCCACAACCCCCCAAACCCTGCAATTTCCTGTGCGTAAGATGTATTCTTTTAAAAAATAAAAAAAGGTAAAAGTAACATTTAAAAAAGGCCGCATAGTAACAAAAAAGACGCACACAGAGCAGAGATTATGGCATATCCAAAAAAAGTTAAATATCGTAGTCCCTTTATTTACATATAACGATTAAATAGAATGTTACAATAAAATTAGCATAATAAGATGTGCCTTTAAAAGTTTTCATTAAATTATATACAGACCATAACTATCAACGCGGGGGCTGGAAGTCAGTCCATGTATGAAAATTTGGCTGTTTTGGGTTCCGCTGATCATTGGAGAGGAAAAAAAAAATCAAAAATCGCCTTTTTCATTTTAAGACACCAAAGCCGCTCAAAACTGGGGGCTCCATTTCCGCCTTCGTTTGATTTTGTCCCCTCAAAATGTAACTGTGAATTCTGAAGGCGATGAAAGAATTCCCTAAAAACGTGAATCCCTTTCCTACCCATATCTGCGGACAAAAAAAAAAAAAAAAAAAAAAAAAAACACTTGTTTGGTAGCAGTGTTTTCTTAGCAGCTAGAAAAGAAACGAGTGCGATTTATCAAAAAGGCCAACTGCATGTGTGTCACACCCCCACAAAAAGAAAAGAAAAAAAAAAACAATAATAGAAACGCAAAGGTACATACACACTTTGAAACCCGGTACCATAAATCAAAGCAGTTTGGTACTCTAAAAAAGTTATTTCCATTACCATTCCTCATTTAACTGGGCAGAAGCTGAGACAGGAGCATCTTGGAGGTGTTACCCTGGAGCTGTGTCACTCTTATCTTTTTACAATCCTTTATATAAATAAAAGTGTCAAATAAAATGTCCTTCCATTTAACAGTGTCTTCCCAAAATAGTCCCTGTCCATGCAGTTTTGGAAAGTGTCCCCCACCCACCCCCAGCTACACCCCAGGCCTACTTTCAATCATCTACTTCGATTTCCTCATCCTCCTCTGAGAACTCGTCGGTGGTTTGGTCTCTGGATGAGAAAGGAGACTGGGGGAACACGCCATGTCCTTGGGAGGACGGAGAGATGCTGGGCGATATTGCCCCTGAGCTGCCCTGGGGTTCGTCGCCCTCCTCCATGCTCACGAGCTTCTGGAGAGCCTGTGGTGGGATCTTCTTCAGTGACTCCACGTCAGCTTTCATCTCCTCCAAGTCTCTCTTGAGCTTAGCCCGTCTGTTCTGGAACCAGGTGATGACCTGGGCATTGGTAAGGCCCAGCTGTTGCGCGATCTGGTCCCTGTCTGCGGGCGACAAGTACTTCTGGTACAAGAAGCGCTTCTCCAGTTCGTAGATCTGATGGTTCGTGAAGGCAGTGCGGGACTTCCGCCTCTTTTTGGAGGCCTGTCTCTGGCCAAAAGCGTTCAGATGCTCTCGGCCTTAAATAAAAGCACAAAAAGAACAATTAAACTCAATTCAAGAGGAGGAGATTTTAGAGGCCTTCACACACGCCTCCCACTTTGGTACCTTTTCTACTATTTTACAGTGCAAAAGAATCACAGATTTTACAAAACACAAACACAGTAAACCTCCCAAATCTTAATAGATGAAAACAATTTTTACCTCAGACCTCAGAAAAGGGCAGAAATACGTTAAGAAATTGTGAGCATTTGTTTTCCCCCCAGGGATTAATAAAATCCCCAAATATTTATACAGTATGATTAAAAAAAGGACTGAACACTTGGGTGCATTTATTATTCAGCAACTAAACATCATGTGAGCGTATAAAAACACAAAACTGCAGCGCTGCCCTTTATTCAAAATTTTGGTGCAAACTGGTTCAGACTCATGTTCATGTGCTGCTTACTTATAAGATATATTTATTTTTTTTTAATCAGTTTTCGATTCTTTTTAATCCCCCTGTACATTCATTTTTGTATTATAGTATTTTTGGGAGGTGACTTCCACTGTCCCGCTGTCGAAAGTTAAACGGCGCAACAGCTTTGTTTTGACACGATCAACATTTTTGTGAAACAAAAATCAGTTTCCACATCCGTTCTGTGCCTGTCTTTCGAAACGTTGCCCGCAATGTGATAAAATCAGATCGTCGCGGCAAAGGCCGATCGTCTCACGGGATTCAAACAACAAGACTTTTGTTTGTGCTACGGGACGCCGTCATATTGTTTTCACTTTTATTTCAGGGAGAAAATAAATAAATAAATTGTATCCAAGAGGATAGGCGGTTAAGAAAGTGAAAGGATGAATGGATCGGCGTATTTCACGTAAATGACAAAAAATAAAAAATAAAAATGAAAACGGGCGCTACGCGATCGTCCGCAACTCAGCGGCTGTCACCTCTTTTCGGAACGAAACGATTTGAGCAACCCGAACCCTTGCAGGCGACGCGGCGTTTAGGTTCGTAACGGTTTTTATACTTTCAACATCAAAGTCGAACGGCTGTGAAAAGCGGGCGAGCGCCGCCGCGGATGCCGCCGCACGGTCACGCGCATTCCATCACAGTCGCGCGCGGAGGCGCGCGAACGCGCGCGCGCGCGCGCTAGCGCTCCCCGATCTCCGTCAACGCTCAATAAACGCGCGAGAAATGCGTGTTTTGCGGGAGACGCGGGATCGCGGCGCCATACCTTCTGCAGCCTGGATGACGCTCACTTCCAGACCTTTGAAAGTTTTGCTGGCCAGCTCCTCCAGGGCGCACAGCGGGGACGACGGGGTGTTTATACCGTTCCTGGTGGCCCCGGACCCGGCCACTTTCTCCAGGGCCCTGGGCGGACAGAGCGCGGCCGAGACTGACTTCTTGATGGACGGTTTGTTGAGGATATCCTCGATGCTGAACGGGGTCAGGGGCTTGTTGGAGTTGGCCGGCGGCGGGAGCTGATCCAGGGGGGCGCTCCTCCTCTCCTCTCCGGCGGACTGCAACACGGATCCCGCCTTCATTTCTCTCCCGGAGCTCATCGCAGTCCCACGGAATTTGTGCGTGAAAAAGCGGCGCAGTGTCGCATTCAAAATGTCATAGACGCCCCCCTAAAAAGGTGCCGCTCGCGCGCCTCTGCGTGGTCTCCCAGCCGCTTAGATCTTCTTCTCCTGGCTGCGAAGTCGCGGGAAAAGAAGCATCTTCTGCTGCGGATTTGCTCCTACAGACACTTGAATTGTATTCCCTTCGAGAAAGACGCGCTTCTTCTGAGGAGCTCCATGAAGGTCCTCCAAAAAAAAAAAAAAAAAAAAAGAAAAAAAAAAACCTGCACAACGGCTCTGCCCTCGGGCTGATTTGCTACCAAGCAGGAAAAAAAAGAGGGGATTTCGAGGAGGAAGAAAAAAGGGGGCAGCGGCTGCTAAATAGTTGTGTTTTAGTTCATTGGCCGAGGATCAATTAGAGAAACCCAACACCGTTCACTCATTCACTCGTTCACCCGTTCACTCGTTCACCGACCCTGGGTTCGGAGTCTTAAAGGGCCACGCCACTTTAATTAATTGGACGACGAGATAGGAGGAGTTTCTCCCCCCCCAAACACACACACGCACCACCACCAGCACCCCCATCCCCACCCCCAGTCTTTACCAAATTTAAAGCCTCGAAAAAGGTTTCTGCACCCATCTGCTGCTCTACTTTCCACCTAAGGCCACCACGTGCCCCCCCCCATGCACACAGTTTATTTCGCAGAAAAGAGAGAGAGAGAGTTAAGACTCCTTTAAAAATATACACAAACACCCCCCCCCCCCCTTACGTCACGACGGAATGACAGCAGCCCGTGGTCTGATTTTGTAATAAATATGTTAAAAAAAAGCAAGGAAAAATGCACCCATCTATAAGAAATAACATGCAAAAAAGGAGTTGCACACCGACTTCCCTTCTGTCGGTGAGTGCGTGGTGTAAAAATGTGAAAAAAATATATATAACAGGCATGTAATGAATATATATATATATATATATATATATATGTAATAGCTACAGTTTCATTTTTAGTGGCGCTGCATAGAAGGAATTTCTGATTTTTAAAAAAATAATGGCTTTTCTGCCGGTTGAATTTGTACTTCATATAGGCATGGCCAGCCTGATGAATTAGAAGTTTTATTTATTAATACAGTAATTTTTGGCACCTGTGTTCGCAAAAAATATACAGGTTGTACAGTAGTGGTATTAAGAGCGCCCACCAACAACAAAGTGTGTTTTGTGAGGAGAAGAGCAGCTGAGGTCGAAAAAGTGCACTTTTCTCCGCGCTTCTTGCGCGATTCCAAGCGGCTCCTTGGCTGGAGAAGTGGAAGAGGAACATCGCCCGGATGAACAAATTCCTCATCCAAAGCGCCGAACTTTAATTTAGGTTACTTTTTTTTTTTAATGCACTTCAAAAAAAAAGGAAAGAAAAGAACCTGAATTGATTATGAAAGGAAAGGAGAGGTTTCTGCTCGGTGTTCAGTTCACACCGCGGTGAAAACGCAGTAAAGCGCCTCGCAAACAACTCTGATGCTGCGATGCTGTCCGTCCAGGGGCGCGCGCACAGGTGTGCCCCGGGGACGTGCCATTCACCTGCGCCTTTCGCCAGCGCGGCCTGAAGTGAAGGGCGAGACTGGCGCACCGGCTGCAGGTGCTGGACGCGGGGGGTCACCAGGTAGGTGCCTGCGGCCTCTTCGCGGTCCTCCTCCGGTCCTCCGCACTCCAGCCTCCCACACGGTATTAACGTCACGCACTACTACTTACGCATGTAAAAGTTATTATTTATAACTATTGTTTTACGCTTGACATAAGATTATAAGGTGCTGAGATACTGCTACATCAAGTAAGGCAGTGTTTGAGTAACAGCAAATACTGCAATGTGTCTGTGCTGTTGGTCGTTTTCTTGATAAATTCTTACCTTTCACTCCTGAATGGTTCGGTTTTTGCCCAATTTTAGTGCCGTAATACTCGCAACTTCAACATTTCATTGTTCATTACAGGGGTATTTAATGCTCAAATACGGTTTAGTGAATTATTGACACAGATTTGCCCGAATGAAGCTTTATTCTCGAGTTGTGAAATTGATATTCATTCGCTATAAATCAATTCTAAAAATGCGCGATCGTTGTTTTAATTCATATTTTTTCGATAAAGCCAGAGGAAAGAAATAATTTGCTTGACTTACTGAAATTGTTAGAGTCTGAGATATAGTTTTATTATGGCAGAATTCCTAGGCATAAACAGATTCTTTTTTTTTCTTTTTTATTTTTTCATTCTGAAAAGGGCAGAAACAGGGATTTTTTTTTCGATTCTGAACCCCTCTGGTTTGTGCGCAGTTAGTTATTGGCGGCAAATTTTTTTAAGCGTTTTGCTGGGGTTGCTGATGTAAACAATTGCAAAGGAGGACCGATACCCGGGTTTATTTTATTACTACCACCCCCTGTCAACAAAGTGGATCATTTCCCGAGCAGTAAATCAGAGTAAAATTCACGTGGGGAGGATGCAGCGCGCGGGTTTGATCCCGCCGATTTAATAATCGATTGCAGTGATAGATGGGCGGCTTTACACGAAGTGCGGGAGCTGAATGGAGTCGTGACACGGGCGTCGCTTGTCGCTTGGTCTGTGCCAAAAGCACCATATGGTGACATGCATGTTGGGACAAAACGATACAAATAGCGCAGGACTTATTAAAAAAACAAAAAAAACAAAAAGCAAATTCAATTACCCTAAATGAAGAGGCGCTGCTTATATAGTTAATGTATATGTTACATATATAAATCATAATATCCTCTTCATATAAATATATAGATATCTATATGTTATAGCACATATATTATATGCAATGTATATAACGGAATTATTATGTATTATATATTATATATTACATGTTATGTATATGTTATATACATGTATATCATATATATATATATATATATATATATATAGGCTGATATATGTATATATAACAGGCTGATTATTTATGTATATATTTATAAAATATGTCTATGTGTATGCAGTTTTTTTTTATTAAAATGCTACTTTATCAACAAACCTATTATATAATTCTTGTTATTTTTTAGAGGAGCTTATTTGTTCAATGTATGTATACATCGCGGTTGATGTCTCCGCTATTTTCCTGAGTCTCAATGCTTTTGTGCCCTGCGTTGTCAGCCGCAATAAAAAAGCGAATTAAAAGTAATAAAAACTCGAGTAGGAAAAAAAATGTACTACATTTTTAGCCGGTCATGAGTATTTAATATATTCTCAGTAAAACCAGAAACTCAGAAGAAGGAGAAGCGGGCGTTGGGAAACATGGTACGTATTTACTCTGAAATACAGTAAACGAGCGGTGTGAATAAATGCAGAAGTCGCTACATTATTTATGCTTCTAAGTGATGCTAAAACAATGCACTGCGATTTGGTGAACTCCTTTGCTTTCCCCAGTACATCTTCTGAGATGTCTTCTCTTTTACTCTGGATCCACTGAACACCAAGAGCACTTTAATTTCATTTCAAACTTGAGCAGAATCCAGCCCAGATGTAACACCATTTACCACCAGGCCTGCCTTTATTGGAAATAAATGACATGCTTCCCTTTTTGCTATTTTCTTCTGACTGCTGTACAATATTCAATTACACTGAAATAATAGCCAGTGAAAGAGCAGGACTCAGGACGCTGAGATGGACTTTAATAAAAAGCTCATTATGATTGTTAGGGGAGATTAGGTGCCATGTGATGCTTTTCTCTGGCCCAGAAGAAGTGGGGGGACATGTGTGACAAATCCTGGTGCTCTGCACTAATGGTGGCGGCCAGAGTCTGCCAGCTTGGGGCCGATCTTGGGTGTCCAGCAGAGCAGCGCTACTTCGGGACGTCTTCTTCACCCCAAATTAGATGTTAATTAGAAACAGGGCACCTGACTACATCAGTCATCCGGCTCACGTTCCCCATCCCGGCCCTCATCCACATGTCTCTGTCTCCGTCCCTGTCAACTTGACCCTTATGTCCCTTCTTCAGAAGCCTGTCTGCTGTCCTTCCTGCGGGACGGTCACACGGAGCAGGTCCGTTCCTCAGGGTTTGTCATGATGCCGCTGTAATAATGAAGGTAACTGCTGAGAAAATTTTATGTCACCATCCAACCAAAATTATCACTTTTGTCGTACATTTCATTGGTATTATTAAAAAAAACTGCTTCAAAGTGCATATTATTAATATGCATTAATAAGCAACATTAATGCTTAAACTGTACTTCAAAAACAGCTATGTCTTCTATTAAAATAATGTTCATATTTAAATGTCTTTCTTTTTTTATTGTATTATTATTGTTTTTTACAATAATTGCAAAATATATATATATATACTGTACATACATATATATATATGTATATATACTGTATATACATATATATGTATGTATGTACTGTATGTATGTGTGTGTGTGTATGTGTATATATATATATATATATATATATATATATATATATATATGTCTCTTTCTGAAACATTTATACCCCATATATATATAAAATAGAAAAACATTGGCACTATTATATACCATTTATAATAGGTATAAATGTTATATACCATTTATAATAGGTATAAATATATATATATATATATAATAGGTATAAATGTTTTTTCTTTTTTATTTTCCTGCAATTTTATTTAGTATAATATGAAGATGCAATTGCATCTCATGCGAAACTATACATAGCACTTTTTTATGTACCTGTTTAATTTGTTTTTATTTTTATTTTTTATTCTTTTTTTTAACAGGCCTTCTAAACAGGCCATAATTTAGCACGCACTTGGTTTTGGACTTTTAGAACTCACTTATGTGGAGGGTGGAAGGGTGGGAGGGGGAGTTATAAACTGAGCAAAGCACAGCCCTGCAGCAGAATAACATTTAAAAAAGAAAATGCTTTCTTAAAAATCGGGTTTGTCTGCTTCATTCAGTGGTGATTTTGATGGAGAAGAGCTATTTTTCACACCCAGAAAAAGTCTCTTTCTTATAAAATTACAGTTTGTCTGCTTTATTCAGTCGTGATTCTGACAGAAAAGAGCTGTTCTCGCACAAAAAAATAGTTTTTTTGTAAAAATTGCAGTTTGTCTGCTTTATTCGGTGGTGATTCTGATGAAGAAGAGCTATTTTCACACTCAAAAAAATCCTTTTCTCATGGAACTATTTTTGCCTGCTTTAATTTTCGGTGATTCAGAAAGAGCTGTTTTCACACTGCAAAAATGTAATCGCTTCTTCAGTCCAGGTTAATAAAGTACTTTTACCATTTGGCTCCATGGGAATCCAGTCCATAGTTTGAAAAAAGGTACTAAAATCTCAAGGGCACATTTGATAGGCTACTACATGATCCAACTATTCCGTCCAGTTCCAGAATGTTCTGCACAAGTATTGAGATTAAATTATGTGTAAGAAAACAGCCCCCTTCCTCCTCTTCCCAGTTGTTAACCTCTGTTACTGTAACAGCTGCGCTTACTGTGGTATCACCATGATTTGGGCCTCTTCAAATAAATGCCCGTGGCTCAGCAAGATGAATGGATCCTGTAAAGAAGAACATGGGAAAAACAGTGTTTTATACACACCGGGGAAATACAAAGAAATGCCTGAATTCTGAAATCATGTCTAGGTCTCTAAATTTTTATGCTTTTACAGAAGGTGGTGGCATCGGTTCTCTACCCGAACAACAGAATTAGAGACACCATTTGTATTTGCACATTTACAGAAGGTGGTGGCATTAACGTCTCTACCCAAACAACAGAATTAGAAACACTATTTGCATCCTTACCTGCTGATGCCTTCCTTCCAGGAACAACTGGAGTGAAAAGCCAAAAAATATATAGATGTCCTTTAGGGAGGGAAAGAGAGAGGCACAGATGTAGTGGATAAAGTGTAGCTCCTTCTGAACCACAGGATAGATAGAACCGAACAAAAATAATTAAGATGAAAGAAGGAAAAATAAATATATATAAATAAGGTAAGAATAAAAGAGGTAGCAGTTATGTACAGTGGGGGGTGGTGGGCCACCGACAATTTTTAATGTTCACACCCAAACTCTGATAAATTTTAACAAGGAACCACTTAGAGGACATCAGCAATATAAGCGTATTCCTTTTATGAACAAAAAAGTAAATCCAGATAAATCCAATGTTTGCACATGGGGAATTAACAACAAGTGAACCCATATTATTGCTCACATTACTGAAATAAATACTGTCCTCTGAGACTGGGTATACAGAAAGGAAAGTGGAATAAATAACAGTGGGATTCGAAACATTTGGCTCATGAAATTTAAAAACCAGAACACCAACAAATGTATAATAATAATAATACAATAATAATAATAATAATAATAATAATAATAATAATAATAATAATAATAATAATAATAATAATGGAGTTGATTGGTATTGACTGGCATCTCATTGAGGGATTGAGGGCATACATAATAGCTCAGGACTTGAGGATCAGATCTGAGCACCATTAACCTGAAAAAAAGGAATGGTAAAGTATAAATCGGCAATAGACAGAAGAGTAAAGCGTAGTCTGATGAGGACTCACGTAGGGATTGAGTTTGTTTTACGTGTTGTTTCACAGAGACTCCTAAGGAGAGAACTGCTGTACATTATTTATTAATCAGGCATCACTGGGGAGAGGCTACATCTGAAACATCTGTCCCAGACCATTCCTTCAGGTGTTACTATATTGCAGACTGCACCTGGCAATACAGAGGTGGTGAGTTCAGCACATGTTCTGGACCAGTTCAGAACCTGCTCAAAATGCAGTAGTAGTGCCAGTCTAATACATATTTAATGCCTGTTTAATATTGGTCAGGACCCAGTTCAGAATGTGTTTAGTATCTGTACTGTCAAGTGCTCCTTTACCTGTTTAATACCTGTTCGACAATTCGTTTAATACCTGCTTAATTTTTTTGTTCAAAGCCAGGACCCCATCAGAGTTAATTAGAAATTTCAAGGAGGCCAAATGGCTGTTCCTGGCTCTCTCACCTGATTTCACAGCCTTCTCTCCCCCGTGCAGTGCTTCTCAACCTCTAATGCCCCTCGGGGGTCCACTTAAGATAATAAAGGCGAGTGTGTGTGTGTGTGTGTGTGTGTGTGTGTGTGTGTTGGGGGGGGCACACCAGTGAGGTGAGCACAAACACACGCCGACACCCGTGTATGTGCGAGAAACGAGATTATTCATGTTTACTCTTTCAGAGGAACGCAAGTGCCCAACAGCCCTGAGATGAGCCAAAGAGAAAGCAAACAGAGATGTTGGTTTGGTCCACCAGCTGCCCCCTTTCAACAAACCTCTGCTTTTAGCAACTGGAGCCCAAAAAAATTCCGACTAATGGATTAATATTCCTGCAGCACTCTTTTATTATGAATAATACAGCGATTTGGCCTTATTTCCTATTACCACCAGGAATGTTTCAAACAGCTTTTACTAAATTTACCCCAGTTGCCTTCTTTTTTATTTTAATTCAAGGCTTTTACAGTTTTAACGATCACTGGCACTCCAGTGTAGAACGAGATGATAAAGCAATGTTTTAGAAAAGCCCAGTTTTCAAACCTCCTTAAGACAAGACATTTTTTGCTGAGTTTATCATTTTATTTCCATGCAGTTATTTATTACAATATCATACAGTAACAGATTAACCTGCTGACCTTAAAGTTTATTAGATCAAAATATTGATGACGTTTTATTTCCAAAAATATTGGGAAAGCAGTGCACAAATTCGAGTTATTTGAGGGGTGTTAACTGTTTTAAAAATAGCATATGTATAACATAAAATATGTGTCTTCAACGATGTTCCATACAGAAGAATTCATTCATTCATTCATCTATTCATTCTATTCTTAAGTCTGATGCTTTGTTTCGTTCAAAAACATGAGGCGAAAAAGCTTCAGTGATCCATCCTATAAAAGCCCTGAACACAGCGTAAACAGTGTAAACAGGGTAATTCAGTGTAATTGAGTGTAAGTGTAAATCACTGTAATTCTGTACGGGTGTAAAACAGCGTGACTCCACGTAATAGCCGGACATTGGTGTAAAAAAATACCCTGTAGGGTAAGTACACATCGTCGAGTGACACAAGCAAGGAACAGTTCAAAGTGTAAAATTGACCAACTGCGCCACATTTCCTCGTTGCGGAGCCTTTCCTCTCTAAGTTATTCCTGGTGGACTGCGCCGATGCACACGGATACCTACAATACACGCGAGAACACTTGGATAATATTTTTATATAAATTTCTATATCTGGCTCTATAAACAACACCAAACCAAACCAAACCAAAACACCGCGTTCACAATAGAGACCAACTGAGTGTGCGTGATCATCGCATTGTAATTCATCTAGACAAAGGCTCCACCTGAATAATAATAATACACACACACAATAATAATAATAATAATAATAATAATAATAATAATAATAATAATAATAATGTTTTATTTTAGTACATCCTTCCTGCGTATTTGTATAAAGGTGAACCGGTTGTACTTTCAACCAAATAGCCCGGGTGTTTTTGGTGAAAGCAGTCTTTTTATAGAGGAAAACCAATGTTGTGAACAGAGTTTCATACCAGTGGCTACAAATGAATATATTTAGAGAACTTTGAAACATACGAGTTTTGGTCACGTAAATAAACCTAAACACGGGGCTGAGAGTTGTTCTTTTTGTTGGGTAACACTAAAGTCAATCCAAGAAGGCCAGAAAGGGCTGAATATTTATGTATAAAAATACGACGACTGTTCGTACTGATTTCAAAGGATTTTAGGAGAAATTTAGCTAAAAAGGGCGTTTTAGGTGCACATACCAGCAAATGAAATTTCAGTGTTTAAGTATAATAAAGTAGGGGAAATAGTTGCATATTTTACATTTTTCTTACTTTTTGACTATTCAACATGCGATTTACATTTAGGGTGTAATTCAAATACTGCATTAAAAAGCTTCCATTTACAGTTAGACCAGCAAAAACTGTCACTTAATATGTATGACAAAACCATTTGTGTTTTTGTAGATTAAACAATAAGAAAGCAAGGTTATTTCCGTTCATACCAAAATACAATTTCATCTCTCTGCGTTTGATTTTACTTTACTTATTCGACACGTAATAAATCAGTGAAATAGTTATCATTTTAATTAATCAATTTTATTTAAGAATATTAGGTGTTTAACCCAAGGATCCCTTTTGTTTCAGGGACGCTGCGGCACCCGCACGCAGGAGTTTCGAAGCTTCGGGGAACCCCAATTGCTGCGATTGAGTTGAGCTGATCAGTGCGTCATCGCAGCGCGCGCTTTGATCGTCCTCGTGAACAAGAGTTGGGGGGTCGGGGGGGGGGGTTAGGGTTTGGAGTTTGGGGTTCGGAGATGGAGGGGCGGGTTAAGAATGAGTAAAATCCGAATAAATGAATCGATGACGTTTATTGGTTATTATTGCTAAATTTATTATTATTATTTTTACAAATATGCGGTGCTTTTGTCTTGGCGTACATTAAGATCAAAAACAAAAAAAAAAAAATAATAATGCACAGCAAATAAATGTAGATTCTATCAATCTATAAAAGCCCAAAGTGAACAGAGGTCCGTTCAAGTGCACTGCGCTACTAAGATTTTAAAAAATCTCCACAAACTCCATTCTCGGAAGATGCAGGTAAACCCCTAAATCACGTTATTATTATTTAAATTTGTATTATTTCAATTTTTATTTTCTCATCATCAGTTCATTAGTTGCTTAAAACAGCTTTACAAACATGTTTAAACCGTTGAAACCTTTAGTTAACGTTTGGATGAGGGTCATTTTTAATGCTTTGTTGGATTTTTGTTATACAGCATTGCAGATTTTCGAGTTGTTTCTGGGATTTTTTTTAATGAAAATTCTGCATTAACAAAAAAAAAGAAAGAAGAAATTCTTCCCAGTTTGTGAACATCAATGCAACCGCTCATCATCCAAGGCTTTTTAAAGCCCAAAGCTTCTACAGAGCATTCTGGGAGTCGCTCCTTCACCTTGAACCTGGAATGATGAGCCAACTACCGAGGTCGAGCGCCAGCAAACTGCACTGAAAGTGGGACGTTTGGAAGAGCGATTGCCGAAATTCCCCTTGATATCTGACTTCATTTATTGCTATTATTGCTAATGCTATCCATGTTCAATTTGGTGTTCTGTTCCCCTCCTTCTGGAGATGAGTGATAGCTCTTGGGCCCTGTTCAGGAATCACATCCATGTGAACAAAGATGGATATTTATGTATGTGTGATCAGTGCTCCAAGATGCCCTCAGCCTAGCAGGAATGAATCACTGCAGTTATTAACCTTATTCTGCTGGGGGACCTGAACCTCCAGACCCCCCTCCCCCCTCCGCTCCACTTCTCAAGTCCAAGGTAACACAGGCAGAGCAGCATAATAATTCACAGGAAGAGTGCAAGCTGTTTTTGTAAATAAATAACCAGATACCCCTCCTCGGAGAGGTGTTTTTTCGATGGTGGCAGGGCGCTGGGATGCTGGAATACCTCCTTCCCCCTCCCACCGTCGCCGCACATGAGGATTTAATTTTGCCGTGATCAGTGCTCGCCCTCTCCCTCGCTCCTGCGCCACTTTGCTCCAAACACAATGAGGAAATAGCTCGTCTGGCCGCTGACAGACCCCGGGTTTCGCCGTAAAGATAAATGACCCGCAGTATTAAAGTTTAACACATTGACAAAACCCACCTGATCTGGGGGATTAATGCAATGAAAAATCCATCTGCGAGGGACCCTGAGGAGAGTAATAGCAAGGCCTCGAGAAGGTCACACTCCACTTAGGATAAGTACATATCCAGGGTTTGAGAGTTCCGCCGGCCCATGCAACGCAGATCCAGGCATGGAGTCGCACACGCGGACATTTTGATCAGTTTTCGTTTTTTGCGGAAAATATTTTCACGTTAGCCAAGAATTAGGAATCGCAGCGTCCTCATACTGAACGCGACATATTGACGTTTTTTGATGCGCGCTATGTTAACAAGTAAAGAACATCTACGGCAACCTTGTTTAAACGCTGCTGTTGCTGAGCAGCTCTAATATTAACGCTGAAAACGTCTCCGTGGTGAGGAATCGATGGTCGATGCCCCCTTGCGAGGGAGTGCTTGTTTTCCGTGCTGATACCCATGTCTTTCCCACCGCCGTCCCCCGCAGTCATTTCCGGTTAAAAAAGAGTTTTTCCGAAGTTCTCCTGCGTACGGTGGAGCTGCGCGGAAGCACCGCATTAAGAAGACCACGCAGCAGAGTGACGGCAGGTACACCGATGCCTGGCGTGCGTGAAAGACAGGTGAGAACAGGCCCAAAAGTGCGTGGACGACTCATCAATTGCACAGATTTGACTCCAAGTTTATTTGAATTACGAGCCGTTTCAGTCTCTCGTTTCATTTCTAGCTTCTTCTCAGGTGAAGTTCGCTCAGGCCAATATTAATAATTCATAATGTTTCTCCTACAGCAGATCAGGCTTCCTCAGCAGCGGAAGTGCAATAATGAGACTCCCAGCCCAGTCACTCCCTCTATATTTTGTCAAAAAGCCGTTTGTCCGTATGGAGTCGCCAGGTTGGTCTCCGACTGCACGCACGGTACTCAAAGACGCGAAGGAGTTGCGGCTGCTTCCTGCTTGGGAAGGGGCCCACGACTCTGCCTCAGCCCTCGTGATGGAGTCATCGCATGATGGACTGAGTAAACTCTTGCTCACCTCAGGGCTCCAAACCACGCTTGTGTCGAGATACCGATGCCGTGACCCGGAGGCCTTGAAAATTGTCGTATGTGTCCAGAAATTAGATGAATTAACTAGAGGGGAGCAGAAGGAGGAGTGGGGCGTGTCCAAATATTTGGAAGTCACGGACAAACCTACAAATCAAAAATGAGGCAGGAAGGAGAGATTTTCCTCAGAGCCGAGAACGAGAGGCGCCCTCCTCGCCGTGGCGGATGGCTCGGGAGCCACGCGCGAAATGCACCGAGCGCTCGCGTTTTCCCGCCGTTTCGCAGCTTCCTCGTCGACGGTTCTTTCCTGTGCCGAGGTTTCGTCTCACATGTGCAAAGGAAAGGTTGCAGGAATGCTGATTTGGAAAAAAAAGAAAGAAACGCTGGGAAATGTGAATCTGATGGGAGTGAGAATACTGAGGAAGGTTTCTGCCCAGGCTGCTCCATAACTTACTCTGTCACGGCGAGTAATAAATATTAGAAATAGGCTCACACTCCGTCCACGGGATAAGCGATGCCTCCACAGAGGGGCCTGAGCGTCTCCTGTGAGAGGTTAGTTTTTCGGAGGCCGGCCTGTCTGTCTGCTGACCATGTGCCGCGCAACGAGTAGGAGCGCAGAGCGTGGATTCAACACATGGAAAACTCGCCTTTAGAATAATGTTTTTTTTTCAGCCATAACTGACACGACCTGCAGTCGTAGGCGAATGCGAAGTAGCTGCTGCAAATGATATGATTTCCTAAGCTTTATTTCACAGCTAGTTTCACAATAGCTTCAGGTATTCGAGGTCCAGTCTATCTGGAGTATCTGGAATTGTTAACCTTTTTGAGCTGTGCGGGACAAGCTGATAAGTCAGTGTGAGATAAGGAGATTTACGATGCATTTGATTTATTTATAGACATTGCATAAACGGAACTGAAAAAGGGTGTTGGCATGGTGGCATGGATATTGTTCTCTATCAGCAAGATATTACACCTCAAATTCTGATCTTCAGTTGTGAATAAATAATAAACATATTTAACTATATATAATCTCTATTTCTGTAAAACTCCATCTCTGTCCATCCGTTTGTTTGTTTGTTTGTTTGTCTGTTCTTTCTGCATGGCTTTGTTTTTCAACCCACAGACCTGAAATTTGCCGCATGTTCTTTTCACCCTAAGTGAGGTTTTTGTGTAAAGTTCATAAAACTTCAAAAAAGTTGCTTATTATTCAGAAAATGTGAAACTTTCTTTCTAGCAAAGCTGAGAGAGGCAGGGGTAGCAATGTCATCACACACACACACACACACGGGAAAGCAGGCAAAGCTGAAAAGCGGCTTGTGAGCCGACTTGCAGCACAGCTTAGCGCACCCTGGATAATAAAATGTAGCTATGAGGGCTGTTACGGATAACCAGCATGAACTACAGAGGCATTTTAGCTCAGACAGGGAATCTGGTCAGCTGGGGGCAGAAAAGAGCCCTGGGAGTTCATAAGAAAGGATGGTATGCAAAAAAAAAAAAAAAAAACCCAGGGACTCCAAGGAGCAAACCGCAGAAGTGCTGCTACTGCATACCTCTGAGTATCGGCCCACATCACAGACACATATAAACAGATACCAGGCTTTGCTCAGAAAATCACACTTGTGGGACCTATGTATGTACAAGACATACGACTCGTATCTAACTGCCTTTTCAACTCTTTCTAATGCCTCCGAAACCTCCTCTTCATCTCCTTGGGAAGGTTGATTCTAAACAAGCTGCCAGATATGTGACTATTAAGTAATTTTAAATAAATGTTTTAGATAGATAGTTGTTCGGTGTCCAAGAGAAGCAAATCTCCTGCAGAGGAGATACTTATCGCTGCTATCTGCTACCGTGGAGCCGTGCTGCGTTTATTTTCCTTCGCGTCCCTCCCTTTCCAAGGCAAACACGGTGAGCCGCCCGAACCCACCGACAGTTTTCATTCTCCTGCTGCAATTAGGCGGCCAGCCAGCTGGTAATTCCTCTCCATAGAGGGGCTTTGAAACGGACCTTTCCTGATGGAGACTTGTGGCCAGGCCTCCTCCATTTGTTACCCCCGGTGACACGGCGGCGTTTACCACATCACTGAAACATGCAAAGAAATCAGGATCCGAGGCACTCCGAAGAAAGAGATACGAGATGATGTGAGCATCGGGCTCAAACATTTCCACATCCATCTTGAAATCTTTCAAAGCTTCATCTTTCTATTCATTCGTTTTTTTTTTTTTTTTTTTTTTTTTTGCTGCGAGTTAGGAGGCCCAGCCAATGCAAATAATAAACCCCTGTCACTTGGCAGCCATTGTTAAGAATCGCTCTATGGTTAAACATGGTGATAAAGCGGAAAACGGTCGCGATGCGGAGATGCTGTTGTTAAAGCGAACCAGCTGCGCACCAAGCTGTACTGGAATTTCTGCCGATGTCCTTGACTCCATGAGAAGGCCAATAACAAAATTTACTCATGCGGCTTTGACAGCTGCTTTTCCCCAAAGCGGCGTACAGCTCAAAGTTTAAAAAAGAGTGCGCATCCTACAACAGGGAGAGGTCTTAGATACATATTGTACACAGATTATTTGCTTAATGCAGCTATTTTCATAGTACATTTCTATAGTAACATAGATGATAAAAATTATATGCAGATTGTACAAATAAAGTGCAGCAAGTGTGATTTAATTTCAAGAAAAAGGAGAATAGAAATGGGGAAAAAAGGGAGGCAGACTGTAAATTATTGAGGAAAGTTCTTATAGCTGCTGTCTTTATCCGGATAAACATAGACTCCAATCCCACGTAATGCTGTGGTGCCCGTAATAAAGATATTTACATTGAATTAATACAAATTATTATCATCATCATCATCAAGGTGTATAAAGAGGTAAATCATTGTTATTCACTGTTGCAAGGCACTCTGGAGAAAAACTTTTAATACATTTATAAATACCAGAAAGATTGCAGTCCATCCTTGAATTTACAGATTTTGGATTTTATGGACTGCTGCAAAAATATTTCTTAAAAAGAGAAATATAAATAGTGAACGAGAATGAGGTCAGGGTTACAGTAGTTAAAAGCCTATCATGAAACCCCTGGGCACAAGGCCAGGCAGGGGACACCCCGGACAGGTTGGCAGACCTTGGCAGGGCAGTCGAACACATGCTTACATACTATGGATAGTTTAATGTGGCCAGCCAACCTGAAACACATGTGTTTGGACTGTGGCCATGTAACCCACAAAGACAGAACAGGTAGATGTTGAACAGTCTGAAGCAGGTTCATACTCACACCCTAACAGTGCAGGTGTGTAGGGCAGCAGTGCCACCCACTGCGCCACCGTGCCACCCTTTATGCTCCGCCATATTCCTTGAGTAAGAAATGTTTTGTCTTTGAGTCGTCTGCATTTGTAAAAACGAAGTGCGAATTAGAACAGCGCTCCCGATGGGTGAAACATCATCCTTGGCTGATCATATACATGTGGAGATGGGCCTCCGTGTCTCCAGGTTTTCTCAACAGCCCATCATCAGGTGGGGTGAAGGTGCTGGGAAGAGGAACAATACACCCCCAATTCCTCATGAAAGTGTGAATAAAACTGCTCTCTACAGTCCAATAAACGCACAAAGCTGAACCCAGGTCACCCTGTTTGTTACAAAAAAACAACACCAACTTGCGGCAAAACTTTGGAGGCGATTTCATTTAATTTCCTCTGCGCTTGCCATCCATGTCCCAGCGGAAAACATTAATGCATTAGTAGCACCAAGCCTTTAATTTCTTCAGCGTTTCAATAACCAATCCCTAAAATATTTGTTCATTATGGAACCACCACGCCAAAGAATTTCAGTGCCCGGCCCGAAAAAGATTACATTTTCCCTGCTTTGCGCTTCTTCGACTGAGAGATTTATGATTTTTGTAATTTTGTTAAGCTTTTTAAGTCTTACCTCGACCGATCTGAAAGTGACAGGCCGGTACCGCTGTGTGACAGGCCGCTGAGTGAAATTCGACAGCGGCGAGATGATCCCGGGTCCTCAATATTGCTGCAGCACTGAAACGCCTTTTCCTTTCATTTCGAGGTTCGGTGTTCATTATGAACATCACAGTTAATGCAATTGCTGGTCTTTATGACAGAAGCGTAGAATGCGTCATAAATGCGAGCAGCCTGCACTGTAAATGCGGTACAGATCGATAGCACGAGACACATCGTTCAACCAGAATTTAAAACTCAGATCTTAAATTTCTGGCTGTAAACTTATTACAGCAAATAGCAGAAATAAAGCTGGAATCCAAAACTCGCTGTTTATTACAACAATTATTAAGGCTGGGGTTTTTAAAGTGACAGCTACAGAAATATAGCATGTGCGCCTCATCCAGTGCATGAGAATTGTTTTAAAATTTAATAATTATTTATTCTTTTCTTTTAATTTGGATCCCACTCAACCACCGAGTTTGAAATCTTCAAAGCAGGTTAATGTAGATTAAGCGTGGTTCAGCTGCCGACACACTTTGGTGCAGGTGCCTCACGTCCGGAACTGATGTTCAGAGCGGTGAAATAATCCAGACATCCATATTCAGATTCAACTACATTCTTAAATTTAAGCCGTGTCTCAAACCGGTGTCTTGAATCCAGCAACTCGGGTTCCAATGCTGCTCCTACAGCAGAACTCTTAACCTAGGGGTTTAACCTGAAGTGCTCCAGTAAAATTATTTGGCTGTATAAATAAGTAATTTATTGTAAGTATTAGTACCTTAGCATAAAAACCCAACACTTAAGACATTTAAAACAAAGGCATCAGCTGAATTTTAGTTAATGATAAAAGTTATGTATCACATATCTGGTTCTTTGTTCCTTGGCTGGCAGTGCTTTGCCGCTGTACACTACTGTCCACTTTACAATTCTTGTTGGACCCCAGGGAGCACCGCGAAGGGGACTCGGTTTTCCATTTTGCACCATGGCCATTACCCATACGCCTCCCCCCCTCTGCTGAGCCCCCCAGGCTCACTCCCAGCTGAAATTTCTCACCTTTGAAGCGCGAAGCAAAGCGCGCCGAGACGAATGATGTGGCCCCGAGGTCCCCTGTTTCACACACAGTATCGGTTTATAGCGGCAGTAACAAAACCGTCTCCTGCGGCTGGGGGTCTCCGAAGGCTCTGGTTCTCCAGCTGCATTTATTCGGATGTAATGAGCCCATTATATACACGAATACACATATAGCTCTCAGGCTGCTGCCGAAGACTTGAGGCCTGATGTGTATGACCTGCACGTAAACAGTGTTCCCAACCATCACCCCCTGCACATGAGCACCTATACAGTCTCCTCGCTCTCTACGTACACAGCAGGAGTCTTTCTATTGGCATAAAGCAGGGTCCATGCCCCAACACTGTTGCAGTCATCAGCCTGTCACAAGGGTCATTTTGGGTCACAGGACCTTCAGATGGGGTCTGTAAGGTCTGCAACAACGCAGCCAAGTTTTAGGGTGGGACAGCAGGCCCCACCAGTACGTCACATTATTCAGGGTGTGGGTTCGAATCTTGGTTTGAAAGCAGCTCAGTCAGTGTTGTTTACATGTGGTTCCTGTGGGTTTCCTTCCAAGGCCCAAGATGTGTGTTACGGGTCAGTTGGTGACGCTACAGGCCCTTTGTGTGTTATGTCTACAGTTCCGTAGTATAAGTTAATGCTAATATTTACTCATCCATGCACAGTAATTACTTTATAACCAGGTTTGTGGTGGTGCAGACTATCCTGGAATTACTGGCTGCTACACTGGTATGCTAGATCCTGGATGGGATACTGGTGCATGACAGGGTGCCCCCTTCTGCGCACTAAAGGCAGTTTATAGTGAGCAATTAACCTGAAGCACATGTCTTTGGACTGTGGAAGGAAACTCGTACTGACACAAGGGAACACAGGCTGGTTTACCCACACCCAAACAGCACAGGGGCAGTGAGGCCACAGTGCTACTCTCTGTGCCACCCCTAACATGAATGTTTACAGCCATTACTTTCTACAATGGTACAAAAGGTGCTGGACTGCTGATGCCAGGTTTTTATAAAATAGAATTATTTTATAGCTCACGGAGCTCAAATTTTCTGAACATATTGCTCTTGCCTCCACATTACAGAAAACAAATATCAGCAGCTTTTTAAATTTGCTTGCATCCGTTTAATCCCATGCACATATCTGGTGGCAATAAATCCGAAGAGTAGCTGAAATGACCCAGAATTAAAGCCACCACAAGTCACCACACTCCCGAGCCTCCGTTTTTTAAACCCATTTTCTCCAAGGGCTCCCGGGAACACAACAATATATTTTCTTATTGATATGCAGAAAATGTACAGAAAAATGACGTTTTCTCAAGGAGTTCAGTAATATCGAAGCAGATCTGTTTTTTTGCCTCTTTAAGCTGCCATCGGATCAGGAGAACAAAAAAAGGGATGGTTTTGTAAGTGGACTCGATTTTTCACAGCGGTTTGTGGCCGGGAAAACAAATTAACAGGAGAAACAATAACAAAAAAGCCAAATGTCATGTTTTTACTGACAGAAGGTCAAGCGCAAGTGCCGATATTTGCGCCCCATTGTCATCGAGTGTGTATCCCTTACTGTCGACTGCCTTCCACGATTGTTCACCCGCCGACTGTCATTTCAATGAGATTTCACCTCGTGTGTTGAGCCAGCTGAGTCAAAGGACAGTCACCCGGGTGCTGGGTGCCGTGATCTTTCGGCCCCAGGCAACCCGTGTGGGTGTGAGCTGGGAAAGAGCATCTTATGGTGTGAATGAAGCTTTGCGGTAACTCCACCCCCCCACCCCCCAGTTCCCCGGCCTCCACTCAACGTATATTTTTAATTAACCTCTGGAAGATAATATGGTGTTGTTTCCCGCCTTGGTGTCAGCGGGGTTAATGATTTCCCCGACCCGGGGAGGGAGCGCAGGAGAAGGATCGATCGCGCTCCATCTCCTTCGCTCCGTGTTTGGGCTCTTTCCCAGGCCGAGCCGAATGCCTATCTTGTACCCCATCTTGTTTTCAGCTCCTGATCGAAAACAGGAAAAAATACCCCTTCCTGGCGGTGGTTTGTGGAAGACCACAGGGAAAATTAAAGCCGCAGCTCTGCTGCGCTTTGTCACTTTGTGCCATGAAAGGCCACGTTGGCGGGTGACCGGGTGAGGGTGGGGGGTGTGATGTAAGTGAAGGGCCGCAAAGGTTCGCTTTAAATTGTGATATATGAGGGAAATCTTTGGACTTCTGGGTAATTTATCAATCGCGGTTTGCTTAAGTAATAAAATAGCATTACGCATCAAATTTTCATAGCCTTTGTGGCGCGTTTCCCACACACGCTCCCTCCGAAACGTGGCAAATCGGATCGGGCCTCTGCTTTCTCCCGCAAATCGAATCAGTTTTATGAACGTGTACAAGGACAGAGACGTGGACAATCCGAGTCCAAGTCGGGGAAAAAAAGCTGCTCACCCCCCTCTGGCTCTCAAAGGCCAGTATGCCGCATGAGTAAAACACAGCCGCTGCTTTTCGATCATCCTAAATTCATCAATAAACAGCACCTTGCAAAAGTATTCAGTCCCCTTGAAAGTTATCAGCATTGCCTGGACTGCAAATTATGCTAACTTTTCCAGTTAGTACTTTTACTGTGGACTCATACTGTATCTCCAACACCAGTTTGTCAAAATTTGTCAGTTATTCGCAGATATTTTGTACAGTATGTTAGTGTTAAAGAAACATCACTCCAAGGACAAGGTTATTTGGTCCAGAGTTTTTCTGGAGGCCTTTGACGGGCTTCTGTCGGTGTGCATTGCCATGTGTCACTCTGCATTCTCCAAGCTGAATGTCAAGATGATCTCGTGGCGGTGTGAACGACAAAGGCGGCACGGTATTTTTTTATTCATACAGTAAATCTACTGCACTTTACTCTGCCGTGGCACCTGAACTGAAGGCCTTTCACGAAGAGGAGCAACTGCAAGGTAAACTTCAGAAGGAGGAACACGAACAGTTCTGCATTATGGCAACGCTGGCCCGTGCGTGAACCCAGGGGTCAACCACATACAATAAACGGCAGTGCGCGGCAGAGTTCCTATTACTGTCAGCTCGAGGAAAGTAGATTCGGGCCAAAATAACGATACGGCGAATTCCAGTGGGGTTTCTTTCCTTTAAACAACCGAGGGCAACAGCGAACGTGCTTAGGCATTACCGTTGACACAAAGAATACAAGCTGTTTGTAAAAATGGAGACATTAACCTCCTGCCTTCAAGAATTAACCCAAAAATTCATCCACACGAAGATTTAGGGAATATAAAACCATCTTATTTTAAAACAGTGGCTTAAAAAACAAAGCCTTGAGATTATTTTGATAGTCTACTTACAACAGCAATGCACTGTGGTTGTAGTGCAACAATAAACTGTGTAAATATGTTAATAGTAGCACAGGAAGCTGAGCATTTTGATCCTAATTTTGCTGGTGTGGTAACCATCATGCCGGCATGCAGGATGTGTTCCGACCTTAATACCAAGTTAAGGATGATTTCCATTTTTTTGTGACATTTGTGACAGTACTTGATGCCAAGCTGTTCCCAGCGGACAGTGCAGATTTTCTGAGATGCCTGTTCAATATTTAACTTATTAAATCAAATACAAATGAATTAAGACTCAATGAAGGTATTGATGTTTGGTGTTCTAATACCTGTCCTTGGGAGGTGGACAGAGGGAGGAGACGGTCAGCAGATTCGGTTAAGTTCAGTGTGATGGCCAGAAGTTCTCCTGGAGACACCGAGCGTGGCGAACTCAACAACCCGACAGTAGTTCCGAACAACAGGCAGAGGTGATAAAGAGAAGTGATTGATTTCTCTGTTCACACCTGGGCTTCTCTAATCCGATAAGGGCTGCAAAACAAATCAGATTCTTTTCATACAGCATCAAGATGGTTTCACAAAACCCACCATTTAAAGGAGAATTTGATTTACAGCTTAGTATTGCACAGAAAAGCACTGGTTTGTGGTACAATGGAGTGTGTGGGGGGGTGGAAGCCAGTGTACATCTAAAACAAAGGTTAACCCAGGAAAGGAATTAAAAACACAGATGTATATCTAAGAAAAAGCGAATAAAACTTTTTATTATTGACCTATGCAGTAGGTGGTACAACAACAACAACAACAACAACAACAACAACAACAACAATAATAATAATAATAATAATAATAATAATAATAATAATAATAATAGCAGCCAACTGTGCTCTACTCTGATGTTTCTGTTCCATTTGTGGTTAGGCTCATGTTAGCAAGAACAAGAAGTGTAGCTGATGTTCTGCACTGAGTTGCAAGTAAGACCAATTTACAGTGCTGCCTGCTTAGCCCATCTCCATTCTGCTCACCCTCACTGTCCCCGTCAGTGGGAAACGTTTGCTGTTGTGCCTGTTGCTCGGCCAGGATATATCAATCACCGGCGGCTGGGGAATTACATCATAATGCATTGCCGGTGCTATCTAAGCAGGGCCAACGGTTCATCACGGAGATAAATACCAGGTATTTTAAGCCACATCCTTTTCCGTGAGAGCCCCTGGTTTATCACCCACAGGACGACAGGTTGCGTCTTGGAGTTGGGGCCTCGGCACCCTGGGAGTAACCGCAGATATGGCAGCAGGAAGGAAGGCCAGGAGGAAGTCACCTGTGTATTCATCTCACGGTCTTAAGTGTTGGCAATACAAGCCTATCTCAACACTAATCCAGTTTCATTCACTTCTACTTCCAGTCCTGCTAGTACACCATACACTTCCAAGGACTGGGCTGGTCAACACTGCAAATGTAGACCCTACTTCACACCCTCTGGCTCTGGACACCCCCCCTCCCCCAACTTCTGCCATGGAAAAGCAGTTAGCATCCACATTTATTAACTCAACTTAAGCTCCCGTACTGAGTGGCACAGCAGCAGGTGGTGGGATTCCACCCAGGGTCCTTCAAGAGCAAGGTGGCGAATCTGATCACTACACCAGCCACTGCCCTGGTTATAGACAATGGATGCAATGAAATAAACAAAAGAAAAAAAGTGTTTCTATGTATTCATAAAATTCAACAAATGTAACTACAACCGCAAGTCAGCTCTCAGATCAGAGCGCTGCTTTGGGAGATGCCCGAGCGCTGTTCGCCGCTTCATTTCAAATCATTACGTTTTCGTGTGTTTGAGGGATCCCCCACGACGCCTCTCTCTTCTGGTCCACACACATAAACAGCCAGAGCCTGAGGAGTAAATTAGCCTTATTGATGTAAATGTCTCAATGCTCTCTGCAGGGAAAGCATAATTTGCCCCCGCTCCATGCTGGCGGGGGCAGGACACGGGGTAATAAATTACCCCCTCAAGTACACCGTTGAGACTTTTAGTATTGGATGAGGCAGAGGGAAAGGAAAATGGAATGACCCCCACGACCTCCAAACTCTTAACCCATGCCCTGGCTTTCTATGGCCTTCTCACGCCAGCCCCCCCCGTCGCCCTCCGATTAAACATCGCTGCATCTTGTAGTCTTTCATCCTCTTTCCAGCTGTTCTTGGTGTCTCTTTATTCAACACACCTGGGGAAAGAGACAGGGATGGATGGGCATGCTGATTAAAATTAAATAGTCACAGCGCAATATCTTCCAGACCCATAATATCGCAACTTTGATTTTATTGTGTTTTTTTAGCCGTGTTTTTCTTTCTTTTTTTTTTATTTCCCAGAACACAGAAGGTGGGAGTGCGGGTGGGTGGATGGGGGGCAACTGAAAGATATGTTGACAGGATGATGCTCGTGCTAAGTGGATTTGACTTATGGGCAGTCGGGCGATATGTTTGCTTAACCATCTGGTAGCGACTCCCTCGACGTATGATGTAGTGTGTGTGGACAGAGAGACCCCAGTTCGTATGAAAATATTTGCGACTTTCCGTGCCCACCGATATGGCAAAGCCTACCGATAGTCAAATCCGGAATTGTGAAAATGATAAAATAAAGCGATGCCGTGCGGGTGCGCAGTGCTTTTGCACTTTTGGGCCGCCAAACACCGGCATTAAAACATTGGCAGGGACTCTGCTTAGGGTTGTGGAGTTTTCGCCATAAAACAGCAGTTACATTTGGGGTGGCTTAACAGATCAAATAGAGAACAAGGCAATGTTATCACATCGCTATTCTAATGACTCAGTGTTTAAAAAAAGCACAGAAATAAATTCCAGCACAACCTGTTTGAAACCTGAATGGGTTTTTCACTGTGGAATAGAATCGGAGGGTAGCAGATCCCATTTTTTTCTTGTCTTTCATACAGAATATTTGTGCATATTATAATAGCACATTAGTTCCCAAATCCTCTTTTTTATACTTTTGGGTATGAGGCGTGAATCACATTTACGTTCGTGCACCACTTGCTCAATATGAGATGTTTTTCCTCAGCTACAGAATTTCCATGATAGTAATAGCGCTCAGAACGGGAACGCTTTTGCATGCGTAATTTTTAATCTGCGATACCTCATAAAGTAGCATCATTTGCGGAAAACCGGTGTGCGGTTTGCATGTTCGATTTAAGGGCCGGGCTACCGAATTGAGGTGGCACCCCGTATTAGATCAGAGAAAGGATGCTGCGTCCCGATGAGGCGGCTCCGCCGTGGCCCGGCTTTTCCAGGGAGCGCCTTGCTTCATTTCCCCCAATTATATGCAAGTCGTCTCTAACCGTATTATGGTTTTCGCCGAAATGTCGACACGGCATTCTGAACAAATTATCCTTCCTTTTAATAAAATGCTGGGATCCATTTTTTAATCTTGTGCTGCTGAATTATTAAGCAATTGTTTCCTCCCGGGCGGCGCCGTTCAGGGCCCGAGACGGACGGACGCGAGGCTAATGGAAACAAGCAGGGAACAGGAGTAGGTGAGCACAGGTGTGTCTGCGCCTGTGCAGGTAAACAAAGATGACTTGGCCTCAATCAATGAAATCTCATTTCTATGGTAATGCCGGCAGCGTAATATTGGACACGGCGTCAGTCAAGAAGACGGAGGCAAAGCAGACAGATCCCGCAATATCGTCTGGAATATCTTGACAAGGGTAATATGCACCAAAACACAGGCCTTTTTAATTTAGCCCAAGACACCGTTTGCAGTTGGCAAGTGACAATAAACTGAGCCAAAACTGACTTTGCCTGGATCAACTGTGGGAAAAATGCCTTCTTTCCGTAACACAATTTTGATTCGAAAAATAAAATGGGATTTTGTTCAGCCAAACATAACAAAGAATGTTAACAGGACTGTATTCGCTGTATTATCGATCAGTTATGATTTATTATTAAAGTGGTGTTGAAAGTGTGGATTGGCATTACAGTATGTGACGTTACTTAAGAGTTAAGGTACCTATTTGAACCTTAGCGGCTGTAATAATTTATTACTTTCATATCCAGAAGTCATGCAGTTTTACGCTAAATACACAGCGCTGTACACATAGCATTGAACTGTGCATGATATACTGTACATATTAAATATAAGATGAGCATGGAGTTTTACCAAGAAGCCTTAATACTTTCGTTTGGGCTTCTGGTTGGCTAGGACCATAGATGCCATATGATTTCTGACCATTTTTACCAACAAGTTAGGCTTACATTTGTATTAATTCATCTGTCGAGACCTTTATTCAAAGCAACTTACAGCCCATAGCAAAACAGTGCTCTGTTTTACTGTCAAATCACTTTTATTCTAAATAATAATAGAATCACAGTTACTTATATAAATTTATTTTATTATACGTGACAATTCCATGCATAGGAAAAGCACGTAAATTTCATTTCCATTCTTTTACACAGAAAATCTTAACTGCTATCGATTGTATTCGACGGACGCGGCCACAGATTGTCAAAATTTCAAAAAGTATAACCGCGTTCGAAAAGCTTTTATTAAAAGTATTAAAGGGGAAAAAAAAAAATCCATACGACCGAAATGGGGGCCGAATGTGTTGCTCAGTCGCAAATCTTGTTAATTTGCGCTGTAAACACTTCGCTCCGCACCGCCACACCTAAGGGGGCTGGGAAAGCTTCTCTCGCTTAACCTGTAATAGAAATAATAAAAACCCTATCGGGCTTCTTAATGTAACAATATTAAGTCGGTGTTAACAAACATAGAGTATTGACGCCCTCTATGAAGTCTGAAAGGTTAAAATCAATAAAAGCCTCAGTCTAACAGAAGAAACAGAGGCAAAGTTTGCCATTTCCCCCCCTTCGTCTGCCATTTTCTTTTCTCCTCCATTCTGGGAAATGTCATGAGAACTGTAAACTGCCAAAGGTCATTCCGGCACTAACAGCCTGGAAGGTTTATTACAGGCACCACGCTCTGTGGCGATGCTGGGTAAATGCTTTGGCACCCGTGATGACATTTGGTTTGTTTTTACACTGTGTTGAGCTTTGCACAACTGCGGCGCTCAATAAGGTCAGTGGGAGAGATCATAGAGCAAGCGCCGCCGGTACGTGTTGGCGCCGTGTCGCACTTGGGTAATTACGGCGCGAGGCTCCGAAAGGCCGTATCGCGGGCCCGCCGCAAGACCCGCCAACGTCTCGCTCGAAACCCGTTAACTTGAAATGCTTCCGAGAAACCTCATCTCTTCCGATGGCTCAGGGCTCGAAAGCGCTTGCAGCACTTCTGCAAATCCCACAAACTCCCTGGTTTGCGAGCATGGGTCGCATCCCGTGTCTTTAGAAAAATCGATGGAACGCTTGCGTTTCTGAACGCCTCCACCAGGTTACGTTTGAGCAAATCCCGCGCGTGCACGCTTGAACCACCCGAGCGTTTGATAGACAAAACGTCATGCGGGCATTGGCCGACAGCGGGATGCAGTACCTGCGGCAAACTTAAGATCGACGATTTTTCATTTACTTCCGCACATAAGGTGCTTTGGATAATCTAACTGCTGCTAAAAATGGAAAGCAACGGGCGCACATTGTCTTTGCGGTTCAGGAACCTTATGCTTGTTTAAAGGATGATCAGAGAACTTTGTCAACCTATAAAACAGGTTCATCGGTTTGGGTCTTGTCGCGCATGCTCTACACGCACGGCGCAGCTGGAGGTTTGGCGGTGGGCGACGAAGACACTCGGCCGGCTCCGTGGAAGACTCCTCTGGGTCATAGGTTAATGAACGATTATTTCTCCATCCTGCCGGGAGTTGCCTGCCCTCCCATGGCCAGAAGCGTGAAAGAAACTCAATTTACCGCAGTAAATTTACACCTCGCGTGGGACAATCGGATTACACGTTGCTATTTAATTAGGGGTTTTGTAATGGACTGCTGAATATTGCAGGGAATTATTGGGCTTTATCGGCCCTTTGTCAGAAGTTATTGAAAACAATGTGACTTTTAGACTTCATGTGTTGGTTTTACTGGAAAAAGAAATTTATATGTCATGGGAAAATATATACAGTATATTTAGTCCCTTCATTACCAGGAAATGGATCGAGGACTAATTTGCTATTGACTTTTTTAAATACTACACTGCTTTCTATTGTGAATAATGTAAAAAGCTAGGAAAAAGTTTTAAATGACAACCAGGGCGTCAGGCAAAGCCAACTATTGCACGCGTTCAAACCGTCGGACGGTGATCCGTTCGTCGTCTGCCGTCAATATCTGTTTGTCCAACGGTGTGCCGCAGTGGTTCAGAGTCTGTCAAGGAAACATAGGGCTTGAGGCATGGTGCACGCTGGTGTGGATGCTGGTTCATTACAGGGTATCGTACCCTTCGCGCACCCTGCTTTGTAACTGATGGGAGATTCAGTTCGGGGATGGGTGTTGGGTCAGACGACACGTTAGGCACAAGCTGGGCTTCCTAAGGTGGTCAGAGACTTAGTACAGAACTTTGTGTTTCTCCAGTGGCAGCTTGGCTCCCATGCTGAAAAATTATTATTAATTACAGTGGAAAGGTGTGAAGTCCTTCACTATTTACCATGTTTTACACTGAAATTTCAAATTTTGGACATTTCTCACTGACTACAGATGTTTCTGCAATGCAGGTACAGGCTTTTCGGGCAGTCTGACAATAAAGGGATATAAAGACCTCCTCCGAGAGTTTGAGGACTGAGAGCAATGAGGTAGGCTGTCTATTTGCAGCTTAATGGAGCATCAGCGCTCAAATTACTTGAATCCATTTAAATCCATAACTCAAGGCAAACACGGGTCACAGATTTTTTTTTTTACTTGAGCCCCTACAATCAAAGAGAATTTAAAAATCAGTACCTAACTTCAGTCATCGATACGACAGGTTTTGTTTGTTATAACCACGAGCAAAAGGCAATAAACTGGTCCTCACAAATTGCCCTGGGGTCTTCTGGTTTCGCTGGTTTTATGGTAACCTGCTTTACTGTTCAGAAATGAAATAGTTGCATTTATAAAACAGCTTATTTGTCAGACAAACATACATAGATAGATAGATAGATAGATAGATAGTGAGGGATGACTTGATTTTTTTAACGGGTTCATTGCAACCTTAGTAAGTACATTCACGTTCAGCATACTTATAATTTATATTCTGCTGCTTGCCATTAGTATTATTATATAATCCTGCATATTTTCTTCATGATATCATTTACCCTCCTCAGTAATCACTCCAGTAGACTGAAGCTCTGAAAGACTGGCAGGCCATTTCTGGGTTTGATTTCTGTTTAAAGCAGAGGAAAGTTCAATGCCATCCAACCCCGCCTTTATTCCCAGCCAAAGGGTGCGCTTGCAATAGCTGCAGCTCTCTAACAGTGACTTTTACTGCTTCCAGAACAGTGCTCCTCATACATGCAGAATCCCCCCTCTCCGCTGGAAAGCTTAAACATTTTCGTGAACCCCGGTCAGGGATTTCATTTCTCACATATAGACTGGACAGTTGTCCTTTGGGTTAATAGCCCACCAAAGACATGAACTGGGCCAGATGAAAGAAAAGCCCTCGATTTGCCCATTAATCACGGGTTGTTTTCCTTACAGTGATCTTTTCACCCAGCTTTAAGTACCTGTCTGTTTGCTGGGGTCTCGTCCGAGGGGTGGGGGCCAACTGGGGGCCTCTCCGCATCTCTCTCACACCCTCCGTTCAAGCGGGAACGGTCCCCCAGGTCCGGAATCAGCCTCGGACTTTAATGGCTTTTGTAATGGCAAATTATAAAGAGGCACAAGTGGAAGATTAATTGGAGGTGGATTTCACTGGGCCTGGACTTCCAAGGTAATCCGAGACGGCAAACTTCTTGCTGAAAAATGCAGGCCGTTGCCCCCGTGGCCATGACGGCGCAGACATATACACTCCGCATCGGGATGTTTTAACCGGGCCTTGTATTCGCCCAGGGCGATTGCACCGAAAACCATTATCATTTGTAAAATGAACAAATTGTTTTGTCAGGATTTTCAGCGACATCATCATTCCTGTGCTAATACATTCGCTGTGGTTCTGCTGGACATTGATTTCCTCCTGGGTGCTTGGCCTTGCGCTTACATAGTCCACGTATACATACTTCATCGTAGCCAAACCAGCTGAGAGCAAGTGAATGCACAAAAAGCATTTTCAAATATTTTGCTCAAAAAGGTGCATCGCAAGTTCATGTGTGTCTGCTGCATCGATGTATATGACTGACGCAGTACAGAGGAATAAGAGGCACAGCTTCCATTCCGGCTCAGTCTGCGTGCCGTTTGTATGCTCTCCCCACGTTCTTCTCCGTTTCTTCCTACAGCAGGAAGACAAACCACCTCCGTTCTATAACAAGGTAAATTTATTGCATGTTTTGAGGTAAGTACCCTGTTCAGCTGTATTGAACAGGAGTAGAAATTAAAACCATCGTCGAGTGACTGGAAGGGAACGACTTTTCGCCGCCTACACTGGCATATATGAAACTGAGAATATTTGAGTTTTCCCAGAAATTATTGCAAGGGAATAAGCCTTGGAGAAACACAGCAGACGCATTTTTGTAAGACCCAGAAGCCCGGTATTTACAATTATTAAGCCCGTGTTAAATGTGACCATTCACTAGGTACAACAAATGGCCTGTGGCCCACAGACTGACATACATAGGCTGGCTGACACTTTTAACCACTAGAGGAAAGGGCAACTTCAGCTCTGGTAACATGATCATCTGTTGTACCGCTGACGTTAAACGTATTTGTTTTTCTTTTTTAAAACACGTCGCTCCCCAATTAATACCACCGGCCGACCAACCGAGGGTGTCCATTTCCTACGCCTCTCACAAGCTTTTGTCTAAATAAATGCCTTTTAAATTTGGCAGCTGACATGTCGACGCCTTAATAGCACCGAAAACAATAATGTTTGCTCTGTCAGCACCTGGATATTTACGATTCGTTTCAACCGGTCAAAATCGAGCAAATCCATTTACAGTGAAAATAAATAAATATACAGATAGCGGATCGCACGCGGCTCCGGGTGGGTCGAGCCGGGGTGCGGCGCGGGCCGGGCGCTGATATTTAGGCTGTGTGAAAATGTTTATGCTTCCGCATCCGCGGTGGCAGTCGGCTTCGGAAAGGTAACAGGCGACCTGTCAACGGCGCTCCGGATAAAGTCGTGGTTAAAAACACCAGACAGCTGTCGGAGCCCATGCGCTGCCCTGGCATTGGCTTTATTTCCCAGCGCTTATCAGCCGCTGACAGTCACTTTGAATCTGCACAATGAACAACCCTGAGTGGCACATTCAATTGCTTCCCCGAGTCGATTTCTTTGGCTCCCCTTGAGTCCTCGGTGCAATGTCAGCTCCTAGTTGGGGGTGCGTACGCGCTTCCTAATGCGTGATATAGTGTGCAGCCGAACAATAAGCCACAGTCAGCGTGGCACAATAAATGGCACCTCTGTTTTGAGTTATTTTTCTTAAATTTGCAGAAGCGAATCTCATTTTGCCCTTCGGCAAACGGGTCAGGGATTTAGTTTCCTGCCGCGGGGTCGCACGTGTTGTTTGGTTCCCAGTGGTAAATGTCGGTAAAAGCAGATTATGACAACTTTGCTGTTAAAACTCACCGAAGAAAGTACAGATTTACAGACTGATGTTGGCGATCGGTCACTCATGACAACATCAGGGGTATTAGTTTATTTCGGACAGTTTAATATCAGCACCGAAATGTGCTGTTGCGCAAATCCTTGCCGATGGCTTTATTACGATGCCAAGATGTCATTATCCAGAACTTTCCACTGGGGTTTTAAAACCCTACGACGGACATTAATAGATTGACATTCATTTAAAGCAATAAACCAGTTCCAAAAAATATAAACGGATTGTTTTGTGTTGATTGTTTCGAGTGGACATTTTTAAGTGCATTAATCCTGCGAAGAAACCCAAAGCAAGCGTGAGCCAGATAGGGAAAGACGGATGAACAAGGCCGACCTCGCAGCCTTGTGGGGCGCCGGAGCAGTTTGTGTCTCTCCGATATTATTTTTCGCACTGACTAGACTCCATTTTCTCTTGGAAGCCAGGCACTTGACCCCTTTCTAAGAATGCAGAAAAAAACAAAAACATAAACGAAATGGGAGGCCTAGGAGTCACACTCATATCTCATGTATATTAACGGGTTTACGGTTGACCCCAGGGGTCCTCGTAAAAGTTTACACAGAGGTTTCAGTTAGAGTCTCCTCCAAAGGAATGAGAGAAATCAGTTAGTTTATGGTCACCCTTCAGGATTTTACGGCATGTTTTACTAAAGTTCCCGTTTTTACGGACCCTGGTTCCAATTAGCCAGGCAGCAGAATGGGGGCCAAAAATCTGAGCTTCTCTTTATTCTCAGGGAATAGAGGGGGGCGGGTGGCTAATTGACCATTGATCTCCGAGGACACACGCGGGGTTGGGTTGAGGCTGAGGTTCGAAATGGAATGCCGGGGAACGGCACCCGCATCATCGATGCCCCGCAAGAGCCCAGCCTCGGAGAGTGAAATCCATACATTTCGTCACAATCTGTGAAATAGCAAGGTAAAAAAAGGAAGAAAAACATAGAAGTGCAGCATTTTTGCAACCAGACACTTCTTACTGCTCATGAAAAAAAATACCGGCGCGCATAGGGTGCTGGAAAAGGATGTGAATGTACAGCTTGGTGATTGAAGCTTGAAGTCTCTCGAGGGGTCCTGCTGTTAAATATTAACAGCAGCTTACTGTCATTGTCACAGTCATCGTCATCGTGATCACCATCATCACAATATAAAGCAGGGGTACATACATTCACAATGTGACACTCAAAGATTTGCAAATGTTAACATCCTTCCTGACATTGAAAATGGCCTTCTATTGACTCAGGTGGATTAATTTTATTAACTGTCAGTCACAGATTCTAACTCATGCCTACAGTGGGTTAGCAATACGTACTAAAGTGGCCAAACATTTGATTATTCAAATAAGAAACACTTAGTCGGAAGCATGTAAAACTCGGCGTGGCGAACAGCTACAAAAGGCTTGTCTGTTAAAAAAAAAAAAAAAAAAATTAAAAAAGTGTTTTTGGCTATCTCCCTGAGGTTCACATGCACTAGGATTAGGGAACATGACACCCTGAATCCCATGCTGCAGTTGAGGGAAAAGGAGTAATAATTTGTGACCTTCTGCAGACGTCTGCTTGACATCATCTCACAGTGCCACATTCACAGCTGTGCTGCAAGTCGTCTCTCAGCAGATCGACTCTCCAGCCCGCACAGAATGGAACATGTTGCAGATGTTCTCTGATGGGTCTTCTAGGGCCAGCTGGGTGTCTGTACTCTGGGATGACATCTCACGACAACGGGAGACAAAGCGGCTCCTGTATTTTTTGGAAATGAATGGAATGTGACCGAGAGCATCTTCAGAGATGCAGTGTCGGCTTGAAACTTGTTCTGAAAGAACCTAAAGTGGGGCTAGTGCCTCTGACACGTCATATCCCAGCAACCATCTGCATCCAGAGTTGCTCTAACTAGATGAGATGCAAAGAGATTCAATACTTTGGCTCCACAGGAATCTCTGCCATGAGGTCTGCACAATGTTGCCTTCTCAATCGGACCCTGCCGTGATCCTTACCACACAGTGGCTGTGCCTTCAGGATGAACCCATTGGTGTGGACAGGGAGTGGGATCCGGTCAAACCAAGAGTATGGCAGAATTGAGTGTGAACAAATAATTACTGATCGACTTTAACATCAAAATCTAGCAGTTGGGATCGGTATCACAGGCGATGCCCTTTGATACATAAAAAAAAAAAAAAAAAAATCAACATTAACATGGTACAAGTATAAATGCATGTATAAAAGTCATAAGGATAATGCATCACAGTATATCAGACACTATTGGTTGGTGGTGGTGGCGGGGGGGTGCTGACTCTGACTGGTTTGAAATACCTTAAATTCCAGCTTAATAACCGGGGTGTTTAGACAAAGCTCCTTGGCTCTGGGGGAAACCAAGGAGTGGTTTAATCAGCCCTGACACTCTTCTGTGTTTGTCGTAATGAAATGGTAGATTAATACGCTTGTATGTGCCATTGCCTTTGGGTTCCATCCGAGCCGCCATGACGGAAAGAAAGGCCCGTCAATGTATTTAACTCTACAGCTGGCAAAATGCAGCCCTGTCACAAACCTAAACACTCGCTGGCCTTTAGAGCAGGGCTACGTTCTCTCGGTGCCGTCAAACCTGGTGAAGCGGCCCATTTGGGCCACAGGTTCTCAGCAGAGGTCACTGTAGGTGAAAGACAGGCTGGGAAAGCTGGAGGTGTTATTATTCCTCTCACCTTGGGTAATGGTCTGGAGCAAATGTCTACCCGTGAACCAGTGGGACAGCTCACAAACCTGAGACATACTGTCCTTCAGAAGACATGAGAACTTCAGCTGATGCCATCTGGACCACATCCTGAACCCAGGGGAGGTCAACGGACACTAGAATTATTTGGAAATGTATATACATGACAGCGTAAACAGAAAAAATGCGACCTGACCCCAAGTGTTTTGCAAATGCAGTGAATTCATTTGTGCTTACAGTAAGCGCAGCAGCAGGTTAGGTAGGAGGTAGAGTCGCCACCTGTGGACTCAAAAGACCAAGGTTTGAATCCTGCCTTCTACCGAAGCATGCCTGGTAAAGGTGGATGAACCACATTAACTGTCCAGCAGCATACAGCAGGCGTACATTTTGGTAAGGAGTGTAACTGTAAGCTGCTTTGCGTGTTGCTTTGGAGAAAGGTATCAAGTGTATAAATAAATGTAATGCACCTACAAAAAAATGGGTGTAGAATGAAAGCGACAAAGGCCTATGGGTGCTGTCTGGCTTTAGAGATGCAATGCAGATCCTGCGTGGCTGAGCTGGATACTGTGTACTAGAATGGTTTGCAGATAAATTGCTGGTACTCATCTAGTTACAGCTGCTGGCAAACATTTGTGAGCTGCGGCCAGCGAGAAGAGAGTTCTGGAATGGACATCAAAAAAACTACTCAACTTTCGACTTAAGATTATCGTAGGCAGCTTGAGGAAAATAATGGCAGGATACACTGTCCAATTCCAAGTCCAAAACTGTATGGGCTTAGATGTCTGCCGTTTGAAATTAGCATCCTTGACTTAGTAAAACCTTAAAGAAATAAGCATCCTGGTCTTAGCGTTTTTTAAGACAGTTGACATGTCGTTGATCTCTTTCAAAGTGTCTAGCAGATATATGTTGGGAGCTTCTCACGTCCATTGTGCTTCTGGTGCTTTCTGCAGGCTGCTGTGGACCTCTAGCCATACATAGGCGCAGCCTTCGAGCCGCCGATGACGCCTCGTGCGAGTTGCCTCGGTCATCGGCGATATTACAGTGTTTGAGCTCTTATCCTCTGAAGAAATGTGAACGCATCGATTGTGAAGCTTAAACTGCTGACGTTGCCCTTAAAAATCAGATTTCCGGGTCTAATGTCTACCTGCTTAATTATAAGGCATCAGCGATTCCACCTTCCAACCATCAGCTAACAACATTTTCACGATTTTCCCTCTCCCACTCCTTCTGAGGAAAATGAGGCAAACAGGGAAAACGAAACAGGAGGTCGGCAATACGGACCCAACTGCGTCATGGGCTGGCGCGCATCACGTTTTTGCGCAAATGCCGCCACGCGCGTGCAAGCATTGCTTGAAAACTGTCCGCAGTTGTTATTATATATTTTTTTTCCTTTCTGTGTGTACTTGACCTCCATTCTCTTTCTGTGAGTAAGCAATGGCGTGTAAAATATAACCGAAAACGCCAGCAGCGGCAGAAGAAGAAGAGACGCGAGGGAGAAATTGAAGATGGGTTATTAAAGTGAGATAGAGGGAGCGGGAGAAGGGGACAGAGAGGTGGGGGCTTGCTGGGTGGGTGGGTGGGGGGGCACAGCTCCTCTTTATTATATCTAATATGCCTCCATACAGAGCGAACTCGTGGAGGAGCATGGAGACATAATTATATCCCCTCCCAGTGCCGTCTCCCCGAATTAGCGTCTCCTCCAGTTCACCAGCTGTGACAGAGACAAATGAGAGAGTTTTTCCAGCAGATCATTCTCATCCGTTACTGCCAGTTCCATGCAATAGATCATCAGAGTTAAGGCGGCAATAGATCACGGAGTAAAGGAGACTCGCGAGCGAACACCGGAGGAGCACGATTACAGATCAGCGGTTGCCTAATGCACATGTGGGCCGGAGTCAAGTCTGGTTACGAGTTCCCCCGCACTGATTAAGTCAGATACAAATGGCAGGATCCGTCTGACTGGCCACCGAGAGGAGGCTCCAGCCCAGCTAGCGATCGGGACGGTTCTGCTCCCTGGTCCCCCCTCCGTGCCTTAGTCGCATGGAAATCTCACGGATGGTGCTTAAGGAGATGAATGCGCGCACGGCGGCAAACTCGCACATTTGGACCCCTGCAGGGAACATGGCCCGTGGCAAAAACGTTGAGCTTCCTCGTCCTCTCTCCGTGTCTGTGTTTTCCTCCCTTCTCCTTTTGACTGAGGGCAAACCTTGTCTAATAAAAGTGCTTTTCCCCTTAAATCAAACCCCCTTTTCTGACAAAGCTCCCGCATGTATTTTGATCATTCTTACATATTCAGCAATGCGTTCTAATGCATGTACTACACTGCTAAAGTCAGGCTCAAGTTAATAAAACAATAACTAATTTTGTAAGATTTAGCCATGTCTTTTGGATTCCTTATGTTCTGCTTCACGGCCACTTCCCCATAGCTTTGCGACCACCAACATTTGTGCTGTGTTTCCTTTATGCACCTGTATTTTCTTGGCACATGAGCTCCGTTTATGTGTTGCCATGGCAACATAAGTTCCATTGTTTAATAAGCCCTTGATATTTTCTTTTAGAAATATAGAGATTCTATAATCGATTTGTAAGCGCCAACGTGAGTTGTCACAATAGGCCGTGTTGTAAACAGGGATTTCGCTCCTCCAACAGTGCATACAGAGCATCGCTATTCCAGTCACTGGGTATCAATCCTCCGTTTAATTGCTGACGTATCGCGGTGATGCGAATAAACCGAGGAAACAACAGCGATGCGATGCGGCTGTAGAAGTAAAAAAAAAAAAAAAAAAAAAAAAAAGGCGCGCGTGAGTCCTGCCGTCGAGCTACGTTTTTACAAGCGGCACACAGAGACCTCCGAATGTGAAGCTCCGCTCCTTGAGTTTGTATTAACTGAATGAATTAGCACTGTCACAAACATTATGAGCCCCAATTAATTCTGCTCGGCACAGATGGTCTCTTCAGTTTTATAAGCATGGAAAAGGAATTTAAATCCATTTTATGGGTACAGACATCTCTATGACATATAAGTTACACACTGTATGCACATCCATAGCTTTATAAACAGACTGTAAATATCCGTACATAAAGACTGTACTAATAAATTGTGATCTTGAAGATATCCCGCAGTCTTGGATTATTTTTGAAAAGGTTCAAAGTTACATGGTGGAAAACTATACATGTTGCTCATTGCCTCAGAAGCATTTCTCCGAGGTCCCCGGGTGAGGTTCCCGGCTGTTGCAAGGTTGTTGGTTCACATCCCATGAGGGATGTTGTTATTGCGCACTTAACAAATAAATGGGTGTATCTGCAAGTTGCTCATAATGAAATAAGCACGTTTGTGAGGTAGTAATGGTAATAATGGCTGGGTCTGTGGCAGCTCCAGAGTGGAGGATGTGCAGAGGTGATGAATGGGGCTCGGGTGGAGATCCCAGCTGTGGTCCTGGTCAGAGCTCCAAGCAGCTGCTTCTCGGGGAGCTCGGGGTGATGGTGTGAGGAGAAAGAAAGGCTGACCCACTGTCAGAATAGGAAAGGGTTATCAAACGCGCCATGTAACAAAATCTTCAAGAGCCAGAGAACGGTTCATTGTTTTAATATGTCCTGCTGAAGATGCTGGGCTGCTCTCAGCTTGAATTATCCTCGTGCCTTTTGCAGGCCGTTGCTTGAAAAATATTACAATTCACGTCTTACAAATAAAATATGTAGCAAAAATACTGAGGATCGGTTTGTATGAATCACCGTATGTCCAGTTGCACAAGTAATCACATTCTTGGTATGTGGACCTATGGCTGAGTGTCTTTGCATTTTGGACCTCCGAAACGGTCTGCACAAGTGCATGAAAAAAACGGGGGAAATATTCTGCAGCCCAAGTGCCACCAATAAATCAGAGGGAAAGAGGGACACAGTGGGCCATTTTGCTCCATCATGGATTACGCCGTGATCTGTCCAAGGACCTCCCGATGTCTCGTAGACGTCCTCGTGTTACAGCTCGCCGCCATACCTTGGCTTGGCAGCGCGATTCCAAACAACAGGTGTGAAGGGCCGTCGGCAGGTCGTGGTGTTCACATCTGGCTCGCTAAAGACTGCTAGAGAGATAGAAAGTCCAGGGCTGCAATCCAGGGTTTAACAATAATGATTTACGATATTGTCGCAGACATGACATGGCGGCATAAAATATCAGGAAAGAATGCAGAAAATGAACAATGCCGTCAACAAGTCTGAATATATGTGAATATATGCGAATATATATACCTTTGTTTTATTGTACAACATAAAAGAAACATCTGTTTCTATACAGACACACACACATATATAATTCACATTTTTATCCATATGTAAACTGTATAATTATTCAGACTATTTCACTAATAATTCAAGGAACTAAACCATGTTGTACCTTTGCAGCTCACTTTGCAGCATAGTAAATAAATACATAATTTATGACATAGAAACACATATTAGAGCACGTAATGGCTGAAAATTCTGACTGATGTTCAAACACTAGACAGTTCCAATCCAGACCCTCTCCAAAAAAAATCACTCATTATGATACACTTTTGGAGATATACTTGAGCTCTGTATAGTTGCCATGAATTTATACATATAAATAACTCAAAGATATTAAAGATAACACTGACTAATCTGAACTGTAAAAATATTAGGACTAAAATCAAATAAGGAGACCGCTGGGAGTTTGAAATTACCTAACTGGACAACCATACTGAATTGTACATTGATATAAATAACTGTAAATATTGCAGATAGATACATAGAATCCTTAAAAGTTTACGTTGTGCATGTTACAGTTAATATTTACAAAGTTTCCAATGAAAACTGAAATAAATAAAAAGGGAAATGACTTCTTTTTACACATAATGATTAAAGCAATGTAATGTTTTTGTTTTATATTATACTTTAGGGGTTTATTCTGTGTAGTGTTGGACTCTGCATTTTGCTTAGACAGATTTGTCAGACCTGTGTTGTCACAACAACAGGCATCACCCACGACAACCTGACCGGAGGAAAGCGAATTTAATCACACCTTAATGTCCTTCATCCTTCTCTGTCACCGCGCACAGCAGCCGGTCCCTCTGTCATCAGACACAGGGGAGACACCCAAATAATTCCGCCCAAACAAGGGACAAACTGAGACAGAGAATGGCCCTGTTACATCTCCATTTGTCTCCAGCGTCGGGGAAGTCGCTCCGTGTCGTGGTCCCGGAGAGCCTCTGTCCAAACGTCACCGAGGCCTCGAGAAGCTTCCGTCTCGCCGTCTGAAAGAGAGGGACACGCTGAAAGATTAATTTGCGCTGAGCTTGTCACGTCCTTGAGTGTCAACCTGCCCCCCCCCCACCCCCCAACAGCGCATCAGCCGTCCGGCTGGGAAACAGTCAAGCAGCCGCTCCCCCACCCCCCACCACCCCGCAACACCCAGCACCCTTTGTTACCCCTCCGCATGGCACCGCACGGCTGTCATTTAATAAAAAATAAAAAAAAAAAAACGAAATAAAGGAAAAAGCGACATGTTGTGTCGGTGACATAAAATTACACAATAACAAGACACGCTTGAGATTAGGCTAATGAGAAAATCAAAACACAATTTAATTCTTGTCAGTGGCGAATTGTCTTTAAATTACCTCTCTGCATGCTGAATAAGAGAAATCTGCCACTTTTGCTGCTCCCTCCTATAAACAGCCTGAAGGGCCGCTGAGTGACGGCTCGCTTTGTTCTCCAGGAAAGGCGATGGCTGACCCCCCCCCCCGCCCGTTCACAGTCGACGCGGACCCTGTCGCTAACACCTTTTCCCGTTATTACCCCCTGCGTATGAAGCCGAATTAAGAACGGGATTACTTCCCAGTCTCATGCGGGGGATTGGCTTCGGTTTTGGTAACAAATATGGCATGCGGGAAGCAAATATTAATTTGCGGTAACATTTATGTTATGTTTTCTCACGTCCTGGCGTGAGTAGACTTATGTTTGATGCTGTATGAGATAACGCTTCCATTAAAGGTACTGAAAAAGTAGGCTGACTTACAGAGACTGGTGGGTTCAAACAGATGCAGAGTTGGGAGCAGAATTAAAAAGCCTGCATTTCCACGCCATTTAGAGGTGTTTTTGTCATATCTGGATGGCGGCGATTTATTATTGGAAATTTTCCATTAATATCTCAATACCTAACTACCTAACATGTGATTTTCTTATTGGAGCATGCAGGACAAATAGCATTGTTTATTATTTCAGTTAAATTTGAGTATCTGTACACACACACACACACACACACACACACACACACACAGTATATACAAACAAATCAATTCGTTTTTCATAGGATTTCCTCAAATATTGTAGGCCCAAAACTAACCACAAATAGTCTAAACTCTATGGAAAGTCTACTTTTTAGAAGAACCTCCATCCCAAGGTCCACCACTTCCATTTATTGGCAAACAAAACCAGTCCAAGAAAACGGAGCCGATGCCGACTGAGCCTGACAGTGGCACAGGAACGGAAAGCGCCTGGGCTTTGGAGCACATTGGCATTCATGGCATTAACCAAAACAGGATGTTGTACATCTGCTCCTCTATAAATCATGTTTCACCGCCTTTGGCACCAGTGTTTGCCTCGCTGTCACTGATTAAATGTCACCCCTAGCCGTTGTCCCACATCATCCAATTATCAGTGCAAACCTATGTGGAAGCTGTGTGAATCCTCAGTGTCCTTTGACCCTTTAGGGACTATGGCCATAGCAGTGGCCACAGCAATAAAACAAGACACACACACACGCACATACACACACACGCACACAGAGACACACACACACATACACACACACAGGACCCTGTCACTGGCGATGCTGACTCATGGGATCAAAGTGTTACGGAGCATCACTCGGGCTGTTTTCTGCTCTTGTGCAGCCGAGCAGCTGTTGTATGTTATGTGGCCATTAAGGGTTTCTGGAAGAGGCTGCATTTCTGCGGGCGTTTTGCAGTAATGGTGGTGGTGCTGGCGGTGGGGGGGGGTCCATTACGCTGCACATATAATGAGCATCTTTGCCGACTTGGTTTGGGAATGCCAATGGGTTTCGAGTTCATAAAGCGCTTAAACAGTGATTATACCAATCCAGGTTAAAGCTGTATGCAATAACAACTTGTGTAGCAAGTCATCCACAACACAAACAGCACAGATAAATAATAAATAAAATATAAATGAATACTCAATTCTAACAAGAAGGGTATAAATTGCAGCTCGCAAATCTTATTTTTGTGCAGAAAATAAGGCCGATAATATTGTGTTTAGCCCTACCTTAAAAATGTGCAATATTTTCAAACAATTTTTTTTAAACTTGCTTATTTATTATTGAGAAAATAAACTGTTTTCTATGCTTATCTGCTGTCATCAATGGTGTAACACATGTATTTTGCATCACGCTGCACACTTTTCAAGCTCTCTTTCCCCAATACACTGCGGAAAGAGGGCATTACCTCTTATGGCCCTGTTTCATTAAGCTCCATTTCTCAAGATCTTATCTTAATGTATTCCTATAGCTACTGTGTGTGTGTATATATATATATATATATATATATATATATATATACACACACACAGTAGCTATAGGAATACATTAAGATAAGATCTTGAGAAATGGAGCTTAATGAAACAGGGCCATAAGAGGTAATGCCCTCTTTCCGCAGTGTATTG